>ML831204.1:18333-54740 GCA_009831015.1 Picea engelmannii
AAGAGATGTAGGGTGGGAGGAAGAGAGGGGGAGAGAGAGTAAGAGTGAGATATGGGGATAGGGAGTGGTAGGAGAGAGCAGTATATGTGGGGAAGAGAGAGTAGAGAGAAATGGGGGTGTAGAGAGAGAGAGGGAGGAAGGTGGAAATATAGGGGAAGAGAGGGGTAGGGGAGAGAGAGAGAGGAAGGTAGGGATAAAGGGGGCAAGAGAGAGAGAGGAAGGTAAGGAGAGAGGGGTAGAGGGGAAAAGAGAGAGAGAAAGAGAGAGAGAGAGAGAGAGGTAAATATAGAATGGGAGAGAGGTAGAGAGTGAGGGGGAGAGAAATTAAGGGGAATAGAGAGGGAGACAGAGAGTGTTGGGTATGTCTTATATACTTTGCATGTGTAGATCTAGTGTATGTGTTGCATCGGGCGCAAGGGGGTGCTAGCGTCCCCCTTCCTGGGGGGTCAAAAGGGGGAAAATCCCCCTTTTCCATGGGGTTCAGGGGGGGGTGAGAGCCCCCTTTATAGGGGTTCGAGAGAAGCACCCCCAAAAGAAAAAAAAATTACTAGTTTTTTCATTTGTTTTTTAGTGTTTTTTTTGGCACATGGTTTTTATCGATGGTTTTATAATTTTGGTTTAAAAGTTAGGGTTTTTTACTAATATAGGTCAATGGATTAGAGGTTTTAGATTTTGTGGGATCCTATATATGTATTGTATTATAAACAATGAACATATGATGAATAAAATATTATAGGTGTGGCTCTAAACAGGTTGTTTGTTTTATTGGTTTAGGTTTCCAGGTAAAAATATATGTGTAATGTGTGCGTGTGTGTCATTGTATCTTTTCTATTTATTAAGAATATGTTTGCAGTAATTGATTGTACAAGGTTAAAATATACATTTGGTATCAGAGCTATTATTGGATTCAGGGGGACAACTTTGTGGCTAAGGGTTTGGTTTGGGTCTATGGTAAACCTTGTTAAAATGGGAGATCTATGGTATCGATTCTTCAAGTGAAAATAAATGGTGAGCAATTCAAAAATAGAGATCAACAGATTTAATGGGAAATGTTTTGAGCTATGGAAGCTCAATATGGAAGATTTTTTGGTGGACAAAGATTGGTGGATCATTGTGGATCCAGGTACTACACCTATAATAAAATCAACATAAGACTAGGAAAAGTTGGATCGAAAGGAGAAGAGCGCAATTTGATTATGTCTGTCAGATTCAATATTATTGAATGTCTTAATGGAATCTATAGCCAAGGAATTATGGTATAAGTTAGGGGCTTTGATTCATTCAAATTCCCTAGTAAACAAATTGTTCATGTGGAAGAAATTGTATAACTTGAGGATGAAATATGGAGACTCAGTGACAGAGCATTTGAACGCCTTTAATATTGTTTTAAGTCAACTATTATCTGTTGGTATTGATATTTATGATGAAGATACGTGTATCTGATTATTTTTCTCTTTACTAGACTCGTAGGACAATTTGGTTGTAGCCATAGGTAGTAATACAACTACTTTAAGTTTCGATGATGTGGTCTCATCCTTTTTGTCAAAGGAGATGAGGTGGAAGAGCATGAAAGGATAAAGCAGAGATGCATTTTTTGCAAGAGGATGCTCCCAGGAAACAAATATATCTAAGTCCTTAAGTGGGAGATCCAAATCTAAGGGTAGATATAAGTCTCTTGGAAATTTTGTAAATGTATGTTGGAGATGTTGAAAAGAATGGCACTACAAGAAGCAATGTATATCCAAAAGTGTTGAGAGAGGGAAGGGATCTGGAGATTCTCCCTCTACATAAGAAAAAAACTCCACAGAAGAAGGAGAGGATGTGTACCTAGATTCTTCAAGAACACATGTAGATCATGAGGTATGTCTAGTTGAATCAGACACATCCTTTCATATGAATCCTCATAGGGAGTGGTTCTATGAATATGAAAGGTATGATGGAGGTGATATTTTCCTAGGTGATGACTTGATGGCCAATATCATAGGACGAGGAAAATTCAAGTTGAATATCATGGATGGAAGGATTAGAAAACTCCCTTTTGTTTTGCACATCCTAGGATTGTCTAGAAATTTGATTTATGTAATAAAAATGGATAATGCAAGGGTAAAAATAGTGTTTGAGAAAGAAACGTGTAGGATGGTTTGAGGAGAAATGGTGTTGTTGAAGGGAGTTCATATCGAAACTTTGTATAAGCTACAAGGAAGAATTATTAGTGATGGGTGAAATAGTTCCATTGTTCTTGAGATTGGATTTGGAGAAGAAAAAACTCATACAGTCTCTGGATAAAAGGTTATGGTGTGGCATCAAAGACTGGGGAATATTGGAGAGAAGGGCCTTCAACTACTACACGGTAAAGGTATGGTTGAAGGTATGTCTAAATTCTCTCTATATTTTGATTTATGTGAACATTGTGTATATGGGAAGAAGAATCAGGTAAGATACCCCTATGGTGCAATAAGGGCAGAGGGAATTTTACAATTGGTGCACAATGATGTGTTTGGACCTGTGTCAATTTCATCATTCGGAAAATTTGTGTACTATATTGTCTAATTTATAGATGAATTTGTTAGGGACCTAACCTTGCTAACCACTCAAGTAGGTAGAATAATACATTTTCCATGTAATAAAGGTCGATATTAGTTAATAAGTCCTATTTAATAAATGTGAACAAGTCAATGTAAGAAGACCTAATAGAAGCTTCCACTTCTAGAAATATCTTCCTCTAGAATGTTCTTTAGAATAAAAAATTAGTATAAATAAGAGTAGGAGGCATGAGAAGTATGTGTCTTGAGATTTATTGTAATACATCATTGTTATGTTGGAGGTTTCCCCCTCGAAGAGGAAAGTGAACATTTATTTCATTCAATAAAGGTATTATTGTTGGTATTGTTATTCTCAATATTTTATTGTTCCATTGGTATTTGTTGAATATTCTTGTTTCTACATATTGCATTACCTATGGTACCTTACAAGTGGTATCATATCACTTTCCATGACAGGAATTGTGGGTTAATTTTTTTTCCAGGGTAGATACATGTATTATCGACGTCTTTAAAGCATGAAGATCTATCATTTAGCAAGTAAAATTATTGTGGGGAAGACTACACACAAGAAATACATACGGTTTCAAAGGGTTTCCTAGAAACCAAAGTTTCACCTTGTTAGAAACCTCTATAACCCATGTTGGTACCCCTCGAATGGTATTGCATCAGACATAACCTATACATGGCCATCACTCCCATAGATGAGCAGGTATATCAGGAGACCCCTAAGTCTCCTAAAACTATCCCTAGATTGACCGATCGATTGCCTGACTGCTATAGTGCAACCAAGAACAACACTCAAGAAGATACTCTCTAGTACTTGGGTAATCAATTAGTACAGATAAGGGTATATTCAAGTCTCCTTAGTTGGTGCCTTGAGATATTGGGCTGAGTATTATTGTTCGACCCTATATGTATATCAAAAATCTATAGCACATGGAAAACTCTTGTTCGTAAGCACCCTAGAAACCCTAAATTCGGGGGAGCATACCAGATAAATACTAGAAATGATGTTTTGGCCATGCAACTTTTCCTCCTGCATTCTAGTTTTGAAATTACTACACGTTTTTTCCTATTAAGAATATGGGCATTTCGACACTGCAATATTATTCATCTCGTAGTATAACTCCGCAAGAGAGAAAAAAGAGTATAGTGGTCCCTTCAGCACCCTTATTTAGGACTTATCCCATTGGATTCCTCTCCTCACCATAATCACCATGGTACCTATCATTTTTTATCCTTTTTTTTTCAGTGGACCTGACCCCCTTCTCAACACCCTTATTTTTAACCTATCCCATTGTATTCCCTTTTTCACCCTGATCATCATGGTACCTATCACTTATAAGCCTTTATTTTTCTGTGGTCCCACCCACCCTTCCCAACACCCTTATCTACCATATATCCCATTGGTTTTCCCTTCTCACTCTGATCATAATCATATATCTCACTTATTCACCTTTTTTCAGTGGACCCATTCCCGCTTACAAGCACCCCTCCTCTCCAATTGTCCAACACTCACAACCAAGACCTGCAAGTTTCCATCAACTAGAATAACAAGAACATCCAACAAGTGACTTCTGAAATTGTTTCTATCAATTCTATATTTTCACAATTCCAGGACCAATTCTAGCACAAATTTGAAGCCATGGATACCAAATTTATGGGTGAATTTGACACCCTCACATCCGTTGTCAACCATTTTTTTAACCGGTCCCAGAGCCCTTCCTTATCAAAACAATCATCCCACTTATATGGTGTTGAATCCTCCCATTTTATGGTCTTTCAATCCAACTCATTTCATCGTGACCCCCATCTTCCCAGAGTTGAGGTCAATAAATTTGATGCCTTCGATCCCATGGGTTGGGTCACTCAAATAGAACATTATTTTTCTTTGCATGGCATTGTTGATGATTTGGTCAAACTTTGTTATGTTGTTCTCTATATGAATCCTGAACATTGGCAATGGTGACAATGGAGTAAAAATGCACACCAAGGGTATGTTGATTGGACCCATCTTGTTACAGAACTCTATTAATGCTTTGACACTGACACCCACTACTTAGGTTGATTGACCAAGTTGAAATAGTTGGGAAAAATGGAAGACTTTATATCTTCCTTTGAGAACTTGGCCTTTAGAACGGAGGGCATGATAGATCCCTTCTTCCAAGAATAAAGGATGAAATCCAAGCCGAATTCCTCATGGAACATCCTCATACTTGGTTGGAAGTTATTAAACATGCCAAAGAAGCACAATAGGTTGTATTTTCCCATAACTGAAAAACCTCTTTTCTTCCTCTCCCTCTAACTACCAATCCTACCCATCTTTCCACCCCTATCAAGGTCTAGAAGTTAACTCGTACATAAATGGTTGAATTCCAATTATAGAGTATTTTCTATAATTGTGATGACAAATATTTTCCCAGCCACAAGTGTAAGGAACAAAATATTTTTATGGCCATTTCCTAGGATGTTGTTGATGAGGAGGCTGAATTCCCCCCTATGGAAGATATACCCCATCCAAATTCTCCTACTCCACCAACTAACCCACCAAAATTTGAACCATTGACTTTGTTATTTTCCCTCACTAGCTTCTCTACTCCCCAAACCCTCAAGCTAATTGGCTACATTAATCATAGTAATGTCATCATCCTTGTTAACAGTGGTATCACCCATAATGTTATTCATTGCTACCTCTCCCAGGGAATCAATTGATATATCTGTTTCATCAAAAAATTTCAAATCATGATTGCCAATGATGGTTCCATGAAATGTGGTGGGCATTGTGAAAATGTGTTCCTATAAATTGCTCAGTACCACATGAAATATCATATGTTTTCTATCAACATGGGTGGATGTGACATTACACTTGATGATGAATGGTTACGCAGTTTGGGCCCCATTCTCATGGACTTTAATGAATTCACCATGCAATTCCAATAGGAGGGACAACAATATTAGTTCCAAGGAATCACAACAGGCTCCCCTGAGATCATCAATTCCCATTGAATGGAAAATATCCTCAAAAAAGGTCATTCGGGAATTATTTCCCAAATCCATTCCATTCAAGTAGTTGAAACACCCTCTATGCATCCTAACCTCTAATCTATCATATCCAAACACCAAGTTTTTTTTCCACTCCCTAGGAACTTTACCTTTTTTTGGTGTTCATGATCATTCCATTCCTCTCATCCTGGGAATTCTTCCTCCCATCGTTCTCCCTTATCGTCATGCATTTTCCCAAAAGAATGAAATTGAGAAAAATGTTCAAGAATTGATCAACGTGGGTGTTATCTATCCTAGTACTAGCCCCTATTCTTCTCATGTGGTCATGGACCTCAAGAAAGAAGGAACTTGGTGCATGTGTCCATACTTTCTCACCCTCAACAAACTCACCATCAAAGAAAAATTTCCCATTCATGTCATTTATGATCTCTTGGATGAATTGAGTGTTGCTCAATACTTTACTAACCTTGATATCCATTATGGCTACCACCAGATATGTATGAAAGAACAACACAATCCCAAGACTACATTTATAACTCATGTGGGTTACTATGAGTTCTTGGTCATGCCATGTGTCCTGTGTAATTCCCTCTCCACTTTCCAAATTCTCATGAATCATGTTTTTCATCATTTTCTCCATCATTTTTTCTTGGTTTTTTTTGTGATATTGTCATCTATAGTAAAACTTGGACATCCCATCTTGCCCATGTGGATCAAGTTCTCCATCTACTCTCTTAGCACCAACTTTTCCTCAAACAATCTAAATGTTCCTTTGGAGCCTCAAAAGTAGAGTACCTGGGTCATATTGTCGGAAAGGATTTTGTAAGGGTGGATCCTAATAAAATTGAAGCTATGTAGGATTGGCATCACCCTAAAAATATTAATATCTTATGTGGTTTTCTTGGTTTAACGGGATATTATCACATGTTTTTTTAGAATTATGGAAAAATTGTTGTTGCACTCACTTCTCTCCTAAAAGAGAATGATTTCCCTTGGACTCCAGCAGTTGATCAATCCTTCCACACCTTGAAAGAGGATATGTGCACGAATCCTATCCTGGCACTTCCAAACTTCACCAAGACTTTTTTCCTGGAATGTGATGCTTCAGGGAAAGGAATTGGGGCAGTCCTCATGCAAGATGGTTGTCCTTTGGCCTTCACTAGAAAACAACTTTCAATGAGACATTTGAGCCAATAAATTTATGAAAAGGAAATGTTGGTTATTCTACATGTCGTGGATCTCTAGTGTCTTTATCTCTTGGGGTAACACTTCCAGATTAAAATTGATCACCAAAGCCTCAAGTATTTTCGGGAACAATGAATTTCATCCCTACAACAACAAAAATGGGTGACCGCAATATTTGGATATGATTATGAGATCATTTATGAGAAGATTAATTAAAATTTGGTTGTTGAAGATCTTTCCCAGAATTATGAAGAAGAAGGGCCCATCTTTTCCCTCTCCTTCATTGTACCAAATTGGCTCCATGTTGTTCACCAGGAATGGCTGCAAGACCACAAAATTTCTCGCTTGATCCAACAATTACAAGAACATTCTCTATATTCTCCAAGGTACTCTTGGAACAATGATGAGCTTCTCTTCAAAGTTTGTATGTATTTAAGAAAACATTCGCAACTTAAACCCATGATGTTATATGAGCTTCATGCTTCACCCACAACTGGGAATTCAGGGTTCACCAAAACCTATGAATGGGTCAAATGTTCTTTGTTCTAGGATGGTATGAAACAAGATGTCCACACCTTTATGGATGAATGTGATGTCTTTCAATGCAACAAGGGAGAAACAATCAAATCACTAGGCACACTCTAGCCGCTTTTGATTCCCCTTGCTATGTGGAGGGATATTTCTATGGATTTCATTATTGGTTTAACTAAATCGAGTAATAAGTCATTCATCACAGAGGAAGTTGATTGTCTTTCCAAATATGCTCATTTTTGTTCTCTTCAACACTCATTCACTGCATCCATAATGGCTCAAATTTTCATGTATAATATCTTCAAACTTCATGGTATGGCTCATTCTATTGTCTCTGACAGGGATCCCAATTTCACTAGCAATTTTTGGCAAAAATTGTTCAAGCTCTAAGGCACGCAATTGCATCTCAGCACCTCCTATCATCCCCAAACTCATGGCCAAACTAAATTTTTCAACAATTGTTTGGAAACATATTTGTGATGTTTTGCATCTGATAGAAAAAATCAGTGGGATCATTGATTACCCCTAGATGAATGGTGATACAACACATCTTACCATACAATTACTCGCATGACTCCTTTTGAAGAAATCTATGAACAAAATGAATCGTCGGTTCTCTCATACATGTAGGCGTCTCAAATGTTCAGAAGGTTGAAAAAAATATTACAGTCTGAGAGGCCATTCTCCATACACTCAAAGAAAATTTGGTCATGGCTCATAATCGTATGAAGAACAAAGTTGATCAAGGTCATTATGAATGTCAGTTTGTTGAAGGGGACCAAGTGTTTCTTCCTCTGAAACCTTATAAGAAGACTTCACTCAAAATTGAACACTATCAGAAACTTTCTCCCAAATTTTATGGTCTTTATAAAAATCTCAAGTGATTAGGGTATGTGGCCTACCAGTTAGCTCTACCAGTAATTCTAATCTCCATCATGTTTTCCAGGTCTCATGCTCAAAGAAGGTGATTGGAACTAAGTGTCAAACTCAAACTAATCTCCCTGAGTTGGATGAAAAAGGTTCCATTTGGTTTCAACCCCCAAGAATTCTTGGACTAGCACAAGTATCATCTCTATTTTCACACCATCAAGGAAGTGTTAGTACAGTAGAAAGATACAACTCTAGAATATACCATATGGGAGTCAGACACCATTCTGCAACAATTTCCTCATCTCAAGCCTTGAGGAAAATGTTGGTTTTCAAGGGGGGAGGCATGTTAGGGACCTAACCTCCCTAACCCATGAATTAGGTAAAATAATATATTTTCCATGTAACAAAGGCCGACACTAGTTAATAAGGCCTATTTAATAAATGTGAACAAGTCAATGTAAGAAGACCTAATAGAAGCTTATGCTTCTAGAAAGATCTTCCTCTAGAATGTTATTTAGAAGATAGAATTAGTATAAATAAGAGTAGGAGGCATGAGAAGTCTTTGTATTGATATTTGTTGTAATAGAGTTCTACTCTACTAGAGGTTTCCCCCTCAAAGAGGCAAGTGAACATTGTTTTCTTTCAATAAAGGTATTATTGCTGGTATTGATATTCTCAATATTTTACTATTACATTCGTATTTTTTGAATATCCATGTTTTTTTCATATTACATTACTTATTGTACCTAACAAAATTCTCAAGGAATACATGGACATATTTCCTCGAGAATAAATTTGAAGTCTTTGACAATTTTAAATAGTTTAACAATGTTGTGGAGAATCAAACACAAAAGAGAATTAAGGTGCTGAAGATGAATAATGGTGGAGAATTTTTTGAAAATGAATTTGAAGAATTATTTAATAAGTGTGGTATATAAAGGCATAATAATACTCCATATACACCTCAGTAGAATGGATTTACAGAAAGAATGAACAAGACATTGATGGAAAACTTTAGGAGCATGTTTGTTGATGTTTGGTTAGGAAAGGAATTCTAGGTAGAGGGAGTAGGTATTGCATGTTACCTAGTTAATCAATCACCCTCATCAACGTTGGATGGAAAGACTCCACAAAAGGTATGGACTAGTAAGAAATCCTCTCTGACACATCCCATAGTATTTGGCTAGGATTCTTATGTTCACATTCAAAGTAAAAATAGGAGTAAGCTAGATAAAAGGGTTGAAAAGTGTATCTTTATTTGGGATAAAGATGGTATGAAAGGGTATAATCTTTGGAACATAGACACTAAAAAGGTAGTGTATATCTAAGATGTGGTACTTACAAAAATCAATGATGTTTTCAAACAAGAAGTCCTACCAAGGAAGGAATAACGAGAGAAAATAAATTTTTAGTTGAAGGATGATGAATCGAACTCTACAAAAGAACATGAATTATAAGAATAAGATCCTCATACTCCATAATTGAGGAGATTGGTTTGTGAAATAAGGTAGTCAAAAAGGTATACTCCACTTGATTTCCATTTAAATTTTTATTTGTTGGAGATTTGGCTTAGGTTGATGGACAATTGGTTTGGATAGTTTTCTTTCATTGATGTTAACCCTTGGAGAGTGATCTTGTAGATTGATTTCAACCCTTAGAGATTAATGTCAACCCTTGGATAAGTTTGGTAGTGAATTCTGGTAGCACAAAGGTATGGGTAAGGGATCCAATTTTTTTTTAGGTATAAAGGCATGAAGATCATTTAATATGCAAGTAAGACTATTATAGATTAATAGTACATATCATGACATTTTCGGTGATATGTGGTACGTCACCTAGTTCCCCGTGGTTGAGGAGATATGGCTTAGTGAAGTTGGAGAATCCTCATGAGTTATCTATAAGCCCCTAAAAGGTCAAAGAATTAAATTATTCTAGAATATCATAGAAGAAGTGTACTAGTTGAATTTACAGTAACTAGGAGTTAACCGTGAGTAAAGTTGTTGCATTAAGAAAATAATTAAAAATAAATTAGTTGCAACGAGAAGTTGTGAGTTTTCTAATTATGGAAAAGTGGTCAAAGTGGTTGCAAAGAGAAATTATTTAAATAATAAAGTGGTTGCAACAAGAAAGTATTTAAGGGTAAAGAAGTTATGATTTGACAAATTAAGGAATTGTTAGTTGCAACAAGAAAGTGGTTAGCCCTAAACGGTGGACAAAGAGGTAAAGCAGTTATAAGGAAACTTCTAGAAGAAAGAAATTGGAAAGTATAAATAAGAGAGAAAGGGTCTCCTATTAGAACCTACCTACCTATTGAACATATTGAATATATATCTTGTGAAAGGTTTATTGCAGGTACTCATTGATATATCTGAAGTTGTGCAAGTCTGAGAAAGAGAAAGTTTCAGTAGCTACAGAAATTTGGTAGTTTTGTAGTCTCTAGTGTTTTTGTAGCCACGGGTTTCGATAGATATAGAAATTTTTGGTGGCTACATAAAGTGGTAGTTTGATTAGTTGTGGTTGGTTTCATAGTTGCAGGTTTCAGTAGCTACAGAAAGCAATGTTTTTGGTAGTCACGAGTGATTTGGAAGCTATAGTGAAGTTGACAGAGGTCGGGTATAGAAAATCTATCTATAGTATCAAAAAGTATGTTATATGCTTGTGTAGTTGGATGTTGGTGCTTGTGTGAGACATGGTTATGGGAGATTGATGATTTTTCCTAGAGGGGTTATTGGTGGTATAGTACTTTCTATAGTGAATGGTTTTGAGGTAGATCTGTTGAAGTATATTGTTGGTTCATGTCTGAGTTTTATTAGTATATATTATGGTACATTGTGAGAGTATTTTGTTAGTGGTCTTGATATATGATTGGTACACACTTTAGGATACACAACAGTGAGTTTTGACACATGATTTGATGTGAGGATTTATGGTATTTGGATCATGGATAATATGATATATTGATAGAGGAATTTTGTTGGTTATATTAGTATGTCTTTGGTATATGGTTGAGGTACATGTTGGGTACATGGTTGAGATAAGTAGTTGATGAGTTGGCACATACATGAGGTGTATAAGTGATGATATTGGTACATCTTGATGGTTCATAGTTAATGTGTAGTTGATGCATGATTGGTACATATTTGGTACATTGTTTTTTTAACAAAAAAGGTTGTGTTGCATTAATCGACATTCTGGCCAGCCAGAATCTGGAATTTACAAATCTGAAGAAGGTTGGTGACCTCTGACAGTGCTACCAACCTTCTTGTGAATGTCTTGGGAGACCAATCCCTTCTGCTCCTTGAGATAATTCGAGAATATGACAAGAAGTGCGTACATGAGTAAATTCTCACAAACTGTGAGAATAGAAGAAGACAGAAGCAAAGCATTATTACAATGGGGCTGGAATTTTCCCCTTAATGTAGGGGTCCAGCATTTTCTGCAACCCTAAATAAATGTTGGTTGCTGCCTCCTTTTCTTTGCGTGCTTTGTTGGTCTTTCACCCTCGGGTAAGGGGCGGAGACGGGATTGAGTTGTCTTCAGATTCAGAAGTTCCCCCAGAGCCGCTAGAGGGGGTTGTAGCCCGACCTTCTTGATCTTCTGGATCTGGAGCCTGAATCTTTCTCGCTGCTACAGATTTTAGGGGGGAGGATTCCGGAAGGCTTTTGTCTGCCGGAGGATCATCCTTGATTGTTGTTTCTTCTAGTTCTGGGGCTTCGTCTTCCTTTAGCGCATCAAAACTATTTTTATTTTCTAGAGTTGCCTCTGTTGAATGAGTGGACTTCGGGGCTTGGTCTAGTGGTTCCTTTCGCTTTGGCTGCCTTCGTCGGTTTGCTACGGGCTGAAAGGCATCTCCTTTGACTGGTCCCGGTTCCTCAGTGGCTTTGGAGCAGTTTCTTGCGAAGTGGCCGTAAGCATGGCACCGAAGGCACTTGAATGGAATCTGCTCATAGTCCAGCTCTTGGATATGGCTCCATTCCCCCAGGGAGAGATTAATGGCTTCCGGGAGACCTTTCTCGAGGTTAACCTCAACAAAAATGCGGGTGCAGGTATACTGGTCCCCTTTCGGATCCGCTTTGTCCAGGTAACGCCCAAGCTTATTTCCGATGTCCTCCAAAGATTCTATCCCCCAGAGATGCAAGGGTAGGTGGGGCAACCTGACCCATATAGGGACTGCGGTAATCTCGGCTTCGGGGTTGAAGTCAGGAGTCCAAGGGGCTAAGAACAGTCCTCTCGGCCCCATGAAATAGGGCCCAGATCTGAAAACTAAATCACAGTCCTCTTTTCTCAAGAAACTGAAGACAAAAAAACCCCTGCCTACTGCAAACAGAGAAACGTTTCCCTTTATCAGTGGTTTCCATCGGTCGTTCGTCCATGCCTCCACTGCTTTGGGGCTAGGCCATAACCCCGTGAACTTTCCGATGAGAGACTTTTCTACTAGAAGGAGGGCAAGAGAGCAAGGCTGCTCTGGAGTTAGCTCCAGAGAGGGGATCTCCTCCATCTTCTTCACAAACTTGGACGAGAGAGAAGGCTTGGATTTGGGGCCTGCCGAACAAACTAGCGCCTTGAATGCTTCCAAAGGGTCTTTTCCCTTCTCGGTGTTTTGATCTGGGGCCATCGTAGCCGACCTCCTACAAACAATATTAAATCACCGTGATGAGACAAGACCACGGTACCCACTCGCATACAAAAACCGTAAGCGGTCTCAGGCCTCGCAGGGACCCTCTGAAGGCTGTCGGGGAACCCTGACTGCTGTAGGCCGCATCCTGTGATGGGTGCCAGGGCCCTGATCGGTGTTGGAACCGCACCTTGCAACCAAGAAACCAGAGCTGAAGCGGCTAGGGTTTAAGCCCTAGCTTCTTTGCATTCCGTCTCGCAAACCTGTGCATTGTTTTTTTCTTTCTTCCCGGGGCTTCGAAAATGCATTGTTACTGGTACATATTTGGTACATTGTTAGAGGCACTTGATAGTAGTATTTTTGGCACATGGTTTATGGATGATGTAAAATATATGAATTGGTATACTTTTAGAAGCACATATTGATTATGGTACATCTTGTTGATGTTTGTGATTATTCTCAGTTGATGCACATCTTGGTGATATTGTGTATATGGTTGAGATTTGTCTTGATGATTGATCTTGGTGAATATATCTGATTTGGTTGATGAGATTTATGAGATGTTTTGATGTGATAGGTTGTTGTGACAGGTTGTTTTGTGCATAGTTGATGCACTTGTGTTGGTATAGATTGTTGGTAGAGGTTGTTACAGGTTGTTGGAACAAGTTGTTATAGGTTGTTTGGTGCAGGTTGATTGGTATAGGTTGTTACAGTTTCTTGGTACATGTTGATAGTGACAGATTTAGAGTGGTAGTGGTTGATTCAGGGACAATGATAGGTTGTATAAATTTGGCATTTATATTTCATGGTGGTAGGACGAGGCAAGGATAGGTGGTTGTAGTTGTTGATATTGAGAGGGGGGTGAATCAGTATCAAGTACAATTTAAATCCTTTTTCAACTTATACTTAAACCATTCAATGATATCCAATGATAAATGAACAATAGTATAAGAGTTACACCAATACACCATAATACACCATGCACAATATATGAGAAATAATCAATGGTTTATTGTTCAAGGGAAGTAATGACTTCCAAAGGTAGCTACATCTTCCAAATGTAGAGGGAGGGATAAACCTCCAAGAGGAAGATACAATCCTCCAATATCAAGAGAGAGTTGAACTCTCCATCCTTTCCCCTTCCTTCCACCCAAGAATATATCATAGATAATAAAACTTTACATTAAATCATCACCATCAACCAATCATCACATAGAACCTGATAATGCTTCCTAAGACTTCTTCAATTTCTAAAATTATTCAATTCTTAGAGTACTCTAATCTTGTAGAAAATATTACTCAATGTATTCTCTGAAACACCTCCAATTTTCACTCCTTGAATCCTCCCCAAAAAGAGGTTATAGAAAGAATGGTAGACTTTATTCAATTCTGGTTTGTTCAGAAGACACAACTTGTACAGCATGCCCTGCGCTCAATATTTAACCTCTGATTCCAAAACTTGAACACAAGAAACTACAGTCTGTACTCTTTCCAATGGAGGTGGTCCCGCATCATTTGGATTCTATATGAAAAATTTATGATTGTTTTACCTGGAACACATGTTTATTGACTAGCTTCAGGACTGGTCACAAACCCTATCTTCCATAGAGTGTATCTCCATAATTGTAGGGAATCAAGAGCATAAATTTTTACCAGATGTACCTTGATATGTCTTCTCATTACCATAGCGATTTCACCATCTGAATCATTCTATAAAAAAAGTTATAGCAAAAATGGTAAGATGACCTGAAAATAACATACCTTAGAACACATCACCAAAAGCCTTCATCATCCCTTGAAATCTGGACTTCTTTTTACTTCTTATTCCCTCTTAAATTCGACTTCTATTAAATGAATGTATAATGATGTTTATTTATACCATTTATGTCAATTCCTTTTAACATTAGGGCCGACCTAGCACTTTCTTATTTTGTAATTCTTTTCTTTAATTATCTTCGGGACCTACATGTACAATTCACTTTGTCATCTTCAAAAAATCATTTCTCCTCAACCATGAGGATCCACATGAAACAAAATGATGTATACTATCCATTCATGGGTGTTGTATATGCATGTGCATTTTCCTTCATGTCCAAATACCTTTATCAATCTTGCGGTCCAAAAACCATGACTAGGGTTGACATCAATGACAACAACCAATCTTCCAACAGTAGCCACCTTCTGATTGGAGTCGTAGAACCAGGGAGTTGGAGCTTCCTTTAGGTTGGAGCCCAAGAACTAGGGGGTTAGAGCCTCCTTTTGGTTGGATACAGAGAATTGGGTGGTTGTAGCCACCTTTCGGTTGGAGCCAGAGAACACAAGGGGTTGGATCCTCCTTCTGGTTGGAGACAGAGAATTATAAGTTGGTGCTTCCTTGAATGTAATTATTAAATACATATAAGAAAATAATTCCATGTTTTTCTCCCGCATTGGGTTTCCATGTAAAATATTGGTGTACCACGCATTGTGTGGATGTGTCTATTATTGTTTATTATGAATTGATGGATGTTAATGTTTTATGATGCAATAATATATTAATGATGAACTAATGAATATTCTTGAATAAGTTAAAGGAATATACATTGTGGTTAAAATGATTAATAAGTGGTATAAATTATTCATTATTGATTCACCCCCCTCTCAGTAATCCAACAATTAGTACAAGAGTCGGTTCCTTCAGAAAAATAATTTAACCACTAGAAAGAGATCATGGAATATACTGAGAATGGAGTACCAATGTTTGATGGCTAGAGTGTCCTAGAGTATGAGATATGGAGCTCAAGTACGCAAGTATTTTTAAAAGAACAAGGATATGATATTTGGAAATCAATTGTTAAAGGATATGATAGTTCAAAAAGGGAAAAGACTACAGCCAAGAAGGAATTGAAACCAAAAAACAAAATTGCAATGGATTTCATTTTGGAAGAACTATATGATTTAGTAAAGGACAAAGTGGGTAAATGTTCATCAGCTAAATAATTTTGGGATAAGTTACATAATATCGATTCTTCACCCATCACGGATTTAGAGAATGTTAAAGAAGATGTAGGTACATATCAAGAGGAACGATTCTCATCATTTCAGACAGATTAAGAAGAAGAAGAGTTTGAATTGACATAAGCCAACATAAGTGAGTTCTTTTTCTTTAATTGTGAAAAGCACGGACATCTAGAAATTGAATTCCCTTACTTGAAAATTGAAAATACTAATATTGAAAATACTAATATTGAAAATATAGCCCTGATTAATTCTTTAGATTAACTAAACAAAGAAAGAGAATAAAATAAGCCACTCAAGATAGAATTGATGAAGCAAAAGGAAAGTATTCAAAGTTTTGAAGAATCCCAACAAATCATCGAGAACTTAAGAGCTTAGCTAGAAGAATCTAGAAAGGTTGAAGAATCTATAGAAGATCAAAAGCAGTGTTTGGAAGCCAAAATAGCAGAACATAAGGAAGAAGCAAAAAAGAGAGAGAAGATATTGACATATCATCTCAAGGAAAGAACTAATGATTTAAACCATCTTGAGGAAGAGTTGGTCAAGAATAGAGAATACTTGAAGAATAAATAATCATCTTGAAAATGTAACTTGGGGAAGCAAAGACAACAGAAGAAGTCATGGGGATTCAAATGATGAAGAAAGAAGAAGAGGTTGAGAATATTTAAGAATAAGTTGTCACACTAAGAGTAAAATTTGTCAAGCTCACCATGAATGTTGAAGAGAAAGAAACAACAACATCATCAGTTGAAGAGAATATATCCAGGTTTCTAGAAATGAAGAATGAAGAGAAGCCAAAGACTTATGCATAAGTCATAAGAGGTTTGATGAAGAAGTAATAATGCAATCCCTTGAAGAAGAACACTCCATAAGTTCAAAATACTCGAGAAGAAGACTATAGAAGAAGATCCTCCACGATCAAGCCACAAAGAATCCTCAATCATGACCATGATAATCCAAGGTAGGAATTCATAAGGACTACACCACAAAGAACATTAGTCATTCCCAGGTATGTAAATTTATTTTCTAGTAATTGTTTTTATTGTACTAACTTTGGACATAAGGTTTCATATTGCAGGGATTATGTAAGAAATGTTTAAGAAATAAATGCTTATGTGGCCCCACATAACATTGAGTGCTACAAATTCCAAAACTATGGTCATATAGCTGAGAATTGTAGAAGCGTGACAATGCCATCCATGAAGAAAGAAATAGATATGAGATACACTAATATTTGGAAAAGAAAAGAACAAGAAAAAGAGAAAGTAAAAGAAGAATCGATGAATAAATACCAGGTCCCAGAGATTGCAGGATTTGCAGTAGTACAATAAAAAGAAAGTACATATGAATAAAGAACAGGTTCAAGAGATTGTACTTTTAGGAATTGTAGTGCAAGATAAATCCACAAATAGAAAGAAATAAGTTAGAGTTCAGAGATATGTTGAGTCTACCAACAAAGATGATGATGACTCTGCATCCATGTGGATTATTTTCTGAGCCATCCAACTTAAAGACTCCCAGTAAATATGTATGTTGAATAGGGGGAGTCTATACAACAACTCTACAGATCATAGATTTATCTTTCGAGCAGTTTGAAGTATGATTTTGTAGATGTTTGATAGAGACATCTTCAGATTGGTTCGATGGTAGAAGTACAGAATGATAGATTGATTTATTGAGAAAGCATTGTTCTAACACAGGTGTTAGTTGGGCATAGTTACATAGGAAGAAGTATACGGTTGTATCCAGGTATATATATTGTTAACATAGGTTTTTCCAGGCATGCATAGTTTGATATGATAGAGAAGATCAATGGACACATTTGATGATCATTTGTAGCCAAGAAAAATATAGAATAGTACAGGGATAGATGGGTCAACATTGTGGATAGTTGAGTAGCAAAGTCTTGGACAGTATGGACAGATATGGATTCTTAGTATGAACATTTAGAAGGTTTGGATAGATAATATATGATACTGGATGAGAGCATGGATTCAGAGATTGGGTTCACATATTTTTTTAGAGAGTGGTTCAAAGAATGGTTAAAAGATAAAGGAATATTATCATAATGGATGATAATGATACAAGAATATTTGAATTCTTATTCTTGAATGTTTTTTATATATTTCAATTGATTACACAAGGAATCACCAATGGACAAAAACTCCAAAAGGAAGTAGGTACAGGAAGCCTTACAATTTTGATACACGACATCTTGCAGAAAAGTCAAAGGAAGAGATATAGAAGCAGGAAGATAGGCAGAAAGATCATTTAGAGAAGTTGTCATACAGAGAGGTAAGAATAGAGGTATGATTCTAGGAGAATATATGATAGATATGATCATAGAGGGATCATTGGCATCCATGCCATAATAATTTCATCAAAGTGATACCATTTTTCAAAGAGGGAGAGATTAATCAGATGCGGGGAGACAGAGTAATCAGAGGCTTAGAAACATAAATAAAGATAAAAGGAATTTATATAGGGGGAGAAAACCCAAGGAGAGTCCAGTCAAGAGGAGAAACCCACTACTACATATGACCCAATTTTCCATGGTTTTTCATTGTTATTGCCACAAATATCTGTCACACTTTCCACGAAGGAAAACAATTTTTTTCATGGTACTTTTTTCGTCGTTGTATCCATGTATTCATTTTCTGTGGAAACAGTGATGAAATCAAACCGCCACGTGGCACCATATTAAAAAGAAGCATATTTTTTTTTTACGGAAATATCGTTACAATATGACGCAGGCGCGCTCGCAAGAACGTCCGCTCACAGGATCTTGCCTTCTCTACTGGCCCGAAGAACATTAAGGCTCTTCTATTTCCCTATCGGGAAATTCGTACCCACAGCAACCTCTCCACAGGATTTCCTCTTTACAATTGGCAGATCAGACTATTTCTCACGATCTCGCTAGTTCGTGAGTCGAAGCTTCCGACTCTTCCTTCCCAATCTTGTGATACCTGAATCGACAATACGGTTATGGCTCCTTTCCTTGTCAGTGCCCTCCCCACATGTAACCATAGGCTAGGGCTTAAATGTCAGTGCCTCTCGCAACTCGCACCCTCGTGAGTTCGTGATTTGAACTCTCGTTCCCTCATGTTACGATCTCCTGAGACGTAATAGGTCAATGCCGGGTTGACTCCTCCCTTGACTCTTTTTGATATTCGCAACCTCGCAGGTTGAAGCGTTGAGCCTTCACACTTTTATCCCGTGAATCCTCAAGATGCAAGAATTCAACGGAGTGTTGACTCCTTTCTCTAGGCGACGCATGTCCACCCGTCAACCACACAGGCCTCACCTTATGGCTCTACCACGTGTCCACACAAGCCTCGGCTCTCGACACTTCGTGACTTCTGATGTCGAAAGTGACCCCTCTCAACTCCGAACCCCCGAATGCGCGATAGGCGATGGGTTTCCCAATCCAACGGTCCTCCTATGACCCAGATCCAACAGCTATTATTCTTCTCTTTCCTCGCGTCTTCGCGAATTGGAGCACCCAATGTTTGGGCTCTCACCCTACAAACTTTTGAGTTCGAGAGATCTTTCGATCTCTGCCACCTGTCCTCCTCAGATGGACGGCTCCTGGTATTCTCGCTACTTCGCCACTCACGAAGTTGAAGGACTTCCCCTTCTATCCTCCGATGCCCGAATCCTCGATGTGGGAAATCTCGCAACATGCGTCTGCTCCCAAACGAACGGCTCAGATCAAACCTCGCTAATTCGGGGTTTCGGGTGTCGAGTGACTCTCCTCACGTCCTCGATATCCCCGATATCACGACTGCCGATATCCTGACACCTTTCGGGACTTTTGCTTCTCTGTTCATGAAGACTTAAACTTCGCGTCCCTCCGATCAGATCCAACGGCTGATGGATATCTGTGTGAGATCCGACGGCTCACAATTTCCTCTTCTTGCGCACTCCTCTACTCCTCCGGGACGTGAAATCTTCAATGGTCCAGAATCTATTGGCTGATCCAACGGTCGATATTGCTCCTCCCAATATTTTGTGTGTTCTCTTCCGATGCTTGGAAGAAATCCAAGTCTCCCAAAGGCCTCAACCTTTGTCTGTCTCCTCCTCTTGCGAACTTTGGACTTTGAGCTTTGCTGCACGCATGGAACCGTTGTTCCTTATGAGCTTTTCTCCCTTCAAATCCTCAAGGGATTCCGACGTCTGCGCTTCTGTAGAGTCTTTGTGCACACACAATGCTATCTCTCCTGAGCTACTCAACACTCAGACCCCTAAGGGGTCTGAGTGTCAACTTTTAAATTAACTTTAAACATCATACAATCAATCAATAATCCATTCATATTTCAAATGTCTAACTATACATATTTCTAATGTCAACTTTAAAATTAACTTTAAACACCATACAATGAATAATAATCCATTCAAAATTAAAAATTAGGATTAACTTTAAAGACCATACAATAAACCAATAATACATTCATTGTATAGTGTATCATATTCATTTCATTTGATGATAAACAATGTATTGAATGAATATTAATCAAAAATTAATTTGATATCCTCTAAACTATTAATTATGTTAACGGTCTCTTTATTTTGAAGAGCCATGTCAGTGATGACTATTAATTATGTTAACGGTCTCTTTATTTTGACGAGCCGTGTCAGTGATGACATATTTCTAGCATTTTCAGCCTTTTTAAAAACTTATATGTTGTCTCACATAATGCCTCTGAAATCTCCAGAATGAAGATATGTAAACCCTAATATTGTTGTGTCAAATTACTAATTATATAAGAGAATTTGTTAGGTTTTCTTAGTTCACGTGTTCATGGTTTAGGTGAAGAGATGCAAAGAACGGTGACAATGTTTCATGGAATACTTTTCTATAGATTCTATTATTTTATTTCATAATATTTTAGAATGGATTCAATTTTGTGTAATTGTATAATTAAGTCCATCTGGTTGTATTTATTGGAAATGGGCATAATTAATTAGTTTTTAATTATAAATTCTAATTTTATGGTTAGCAATTAGAAATACTAGCATATTTTTTTATCGTAGTCCCAAATTAATGAATAAAATTTAATATTGATAACTTCTTAACATTTTTAAATACATCCTTTATCTTATTTACATTTTAACATTTACTTAATCATATTAAAAATTTATTTTTATCATTTAAATACAATTATCAAAGATTAATATGTATACACCCCTTTATTACCATGTTAATCCCTTTATTACCATGTTAATGAATAAGAACTACCTCAACCTTATTCTCACGGATATGTGTGATTTTCAATTTCAATCAAAGCATGCGTTAAAAAGTGGAGCACCGATATGTGTGATTTTCAATTTCAATCAAAGCATGTGGAGCACCGAGCTTGTGTGCGTTTCAATTTCAATCAAAGCATGCGTTAAAAAGTGGCATTGTCTCCTTACCAGGCAGAGAGCCGTGGGTTTCAATTTCAGGTTACTAAGTGGAGCCCCGTGGAGTGTTGTTGGAAAGTCGTGGGTATTTTTACTGTAGTTTCAATTTCATTTAAAGCATTGGTTACCAGGTGGAGTATTGTCTTCTTACCAGCTGGAGCATCGTGGACAGTTGTCTTCTTAACAGGTGGAGAGCCATGGGTTTTTAATCGTATGCACATTTTTCTTGTTATATTTCAATTCTTGGCATTTTCCTTCCCCTCCCTTGTTCTTATGTTTTAGCTCCTTTTGTTTCAGCTCTAACTCAGAAGCTAAAAGCTAATTCATTTTCATTTTCTCAACATGCACAGCACAATGCGAAGAACAAATCACTGAACAATGGTAGGTAAACAACTACTGTATTGTTTCAACCATTTTTTTTTCCACTCTTACTTGGACGTCATCCGTTACCATTTCTCATTTTTGGGGGGTTTGTTTTCTAATACAGGATGTGATTCTGGTCATGTGATTGGTCAGGAAAACCGACGAGCTTGGACATAAAGGGATCCCGACCCCTCTTATGTTGAATTTCAGAGGCTTCTGGAAAAGGAATTTTCATGCTAGTTGTGGAACAAAATCACGCTCGTTGTAGAACAGGATGTTGGAACCCTCCAACATTGTATCAAAGTTCTGCGTAGTTGAAAAAACTTAACTCAAAGACATTTCATTTTTAATTATTTATAATGTCTTGTTTCAGACACATGTGGCATAATAATCCTCTCATTCTTTATGTTTTGTGACATAATAATCCGCTCTTGCTTTATGTTTTGTGAGATGTTCGTTTTATATCCTTTCAAACCATTTTATAATTGGAAAACAAAGATATGGTTACATTTCGTTACAGTCATTTTCAAATCAAACCATTTTATAATTGGAAAACAAAAATTTGGTTACATTTCCTTATATTTTGTTAGGGTTAGAATAGGATTAGGATTAAGAGTTTGCATGAAGTTAAATGCATTAATATATTTTATATATCTCTTTAAATTCAGGTTGTGCTTGTTTCAGACATATACTATACTGCATAGTTGAAATTTAAATATACATAGAGATTTTAAATTTAATATTTTTAAACTTGCTTATAAACTTATTAGTTTATTTACATATGTGCAGTTATTTCAGATAGTCTTATAAATTGATTTATGTGCAGTTAGAATAGAATAATTTAAAATAATAATAAAAACTTCAAGAAAAATTATTTAGAGATAATAATTTTGGGATAAGTTACATAATATCGATTCTTCACCCATCACATATTTAGAGAATGTTAAAGAAGATGTAGGTACATATCAAGAGAAACGATTCTCATAGTTTCAGACAGATTAAGAAGAAGAAGAGTTTGAATTGACATAAGCCAACATAAGTGAGTTCTTTTTCTTTAATTGTGAAAAGCACGGACATCTAGAAATTGAATGCCCTTACTTGAAAATTGAAAATACTAATATTGAAAATATAGACCTGATTAATTCTTTAGATTAACTAAACAAAGAAAGAGAAGAAAATAATCCACTCAAGATATAATTGATGAAGCAAAAGGAAATTATTCAAAGTTTCGAAGAATCCCAACAAATCATCGAGAACTTAAGAGCTTAGCTAGAAGAATCTAGAAAGGTTGAAGAATCTATAGAAGATCAAAAGAAGTGTTTGGAAGCCAAAATAGCAGAACATAAGGAAGAAGCAGAAAAGAGAGAGAAGATATTGACATATCATCTCAAGGAAAGAACTAATGATTTAAACCATCTTGAGGAAGAGTTGGTCAAGAATAGAGAATACTTGAAGAATAAATAATCATCTTGAAAATCTAACTTGGGGAAGCAAAGACAACAGAAGAAGTCATGGGGATTCAGATGATGAAGAAAGAAGAAGAGTTTGAGAATATTTAAGAATAAGTTGTCACACTAAGAGTAAAAGTTGTCAAGCTCATCACGAATGTTGAAGAGAAAGAAACAACCACATCATCAGTTGAAGAGAATATATCCAGGTTTCTAGAAATGAAGAATGAAGAGAAGCCAAAGACTTATGCATAAGTCATAAGAGGTTTGATGAAGAAGTAATAATGCAATCCCTTGAAGAAGAACACTCCATAAGTTCAAAATACTCGAGAAGAAGACTATAGAAGAAGATCCTCCACGATCAAGCCACAAAGAATCCTCAATCATGATCATGATAATCCAGGGTAGGAATTCATAAGGACTACACCACAAAGAACATTAGTCATTCCCAGGTATGTAAATTTATTTTCTAGTAATTGTTTTTATTGTACTAACTTTGGACATAAGGTTTCATATTGCAGGGATTATGTCAGAAATGTTTAAGAAATAATGCTTATGTGGCCCCACATAACATTGAGTGCTACAAATTCCACAACTATGGTCATATAGCTCAGAATTGTAGAAGCATGACAATGCCATCCATGAAGAAAGAAATAGCTATGAGATACACTAAGATTTGGAAAAGAAAAGAACAAGAAAAAGAGAAAGTGAAAGAAGAATCGATGAATAAATACCAGGTCCCAGAGATTGCAGGATTTGCAGTAGTACAATAAAAAAAAGTACATATGAATAAAGAACAAGTTCAAGAGATTGTACTTTTAGGAATTGTAGTGCAAGATAATTCCACAGACAGAAAGAAATAAGTTAGAGTTCAGAGATATGTTGGGTCTACCAACAAAGATGATGATGACTCTGCATCCATGTGGATTATTTTCTGAGCCATCCAACTTAGAGACTCCCAGTAAATATGTATGTTGAATAGGGGGAGTCTATACAACAACTCTACAGATCAGAGATTTATATTTCAAGTAGTTTGAAGTATGATGTTGTAGATGTTCGATAGAGACATCTTCAGATTGGTTCGATAGTAGAAGTACAGAATGATAGATTGATTTATTGAGAAAGCATTGTTCTAACACAGGTGTTAGTTGGGCATAGTTACATAGGAAGAAGTATATGGTTGTATTTAGGCATATATATTGTTAACATAGGTTTTTTCAGGCATGCATAGTTTGATATGATAGAGAAGATCAATGGACACATTTGATGATCATTTGTAGCCAAGAAAAATCTAGAATAGTACAGGGATAGATGGATCAACATTGTGGATAGTTGAGTAGCAGAGTCTTGGACAGTATGGACATATATGAATTCTTAGTATGAACATTTAGAAGGTTTGGATAAATAATATATGATAGTGGATGAGAGCATGGATTCAGAGATTGGGTTCACATATTTTTTTAGAGAGTGGTTCAAGGAATGGTTAAAAGATAAAGGAATATTATCATAATGGATGATAATGATACAAGAATATTTGAATTCTTATTCTTGAATGTTTTTTATATATTTCAATTCATTACAAAAGGAAGCACCAATGGACAAAAACTCCAAAAGGAAGTAGGTACAGGAAGCCTTACAATTTTGATACACGACATCTTGCAGAAAAGTCAAAGGAAGAGAAATAGAAGCAGGAAGATAGGTAGAAAGATCATTTAGAGAAGTTGTCATAAAGATATGATAGATATGATCATAGAGGGATCTTTTGCATCCATGCCATAATAATTTCATCAAAGTGATACCATTTTTCAAAGAGGGAGAGATTAATCAGATGCGGGGAGATAGAGTAATTGATGCAGGAGCATCCACATTTTGATCAAGAGAGCCAGCGCGCGGAGGCAAAGGAACAGCTGGACAACGCCAGCACATATGATTTTTGAACCACTTTGGATATTTGTTGCGTCGTCATTTAAATGAAGGCATTCAAAGCCGGGTGCACTTGTAATATATTAAAGATAGGAAGGCATTTAATAGTTTAATGGAGGTAGATAGAAATTAACTGTAGATTAGACAGTTTTAGCTTTCGAGAGGGAAAATAGAGTATAGACACCCTCCCTTGGATGATTGTATCATTAGAGCATTTAGATTATGCAGCATTAGAAAAAATAAAAGCGGAAGAGCAGAGCAGAGAGCTTGTGAAGAACCTCCATGTACAGACATTGAATTAATAGGAAAGACTTTGATTCAATTCCATGGACGTGTTTGATCTCTACGTGTTGTTGATATTATGCTTATGCATGTTTGCTTCCTTTTATGCTTATCTTCTATATGCTGCGTATGTGATTTGCGTATCAGGTTAGAAACCTGAGAGAATGAGGGAATGAGTTCCAATTGTTTCTCTGTTTGAACCAGGAGATTCCTGCATAGAGTGCAGTCGAATTCCTCCGCATAGAGTGCGTCAAGGAGGCTAACAGTTGGACTTTTGTTCTCGGGATGCCCAGAGTTGAGTTGGGTTATTCGAACCGTGCAGGTGAGTGCAGGTCGAATGGAAGTCTCAGAGCCGAGTCTGAGAGACAGAGGGCTGGACCGCGTTAGCAGGATTGCACAGGTCTAGACGGCTTCAACGCTTTGAGAGCTGTTGGAAGTCGAGCAAAGGAAGAACGTGAGAAATCTCTAAAGGAGTCAGAGAAAGACAAAGCTCAGGAGGGATAGTTCCTTGCAAGCATCTCAGGAACAGGCCGGGAGAGATTGAACCAAGGAAAAGATTGGAAGCCGGAGGATTCTCAAGAGGAAGAGAATCAACGACTTGTGATCCAAGTGAAGTTTTGCGATTCCATGAATCGATCTGAGCTGTTGATCGGAGAGGGTACACGTGGCGCAGGATCCTGAGGAGTCGGGATTCGGGGTTTTGTAAGGGCCTTGGCCTTGTGCATCAGGAAACGTGAATTCTCGAATCGCGATTTCACGATCGAACGAGAGGGAGACAGGTGTCAAGGCGTAGGCCGCACCAGAGGTGCTGACAGATGGCGGGTTGTCGGAGTTCAGGGTTCGGGGTTCTGTGTTGCATGAAACGCGCGACACCACAACCGCCGATTTCCTGATAGGGAAATCCTCGATAGGGAAAGAACGTTGACCCGTTGACCATCGGGGTTCGGGTTTTTGTTTTGCATGTAAATTGTGTTCGCATGAACCGCAAATTCCCGAGTCGCGATATCCCGATTTCTAAAGGAGGGGAGATTGCCGAGGGGTTATTGTGGGTGACCCGTGACTCCCAAGGGAAGTTAGAAGAGCTCAGACTCTTCGGGCCCGTGTGTGAAGAAGGTCCTGGTGTGAGCGGCTTGCTCGGTGAGGGGCAGGTTGCGTCAGGGTGGTATCAGAGCTGAGAATTCTCTGTTTTCTGTGGAAGAGAGGAAGAGAATACGTAATGCCGCCGAGAAGAGGTAGGAAATCACCCGATCCATAGGGGGAGAGGGAAGTGTCTAGGGAAAGAAGCAGTCATGGACAGAATATAGAAATGGAGAGAGAAATACTAAATCTTCGTGCTAGAATGGAAGATATGGAAGCAGCGCAGAGGCGCATAGCCAATACAGAAGATCTGAGTGACTCCGAAGGCGAAGCTGACGTTGTGCCACAAGGTGGGGTTGCAACAGAAGATGCAGCCAATGAGTGATTAATCAAGGCTATCGCCAAGATGAGCGCCAAGGTGAGGATGGACATTCCAGCTTACGAGGGAAGCTTGGATGCAGAAGAGTTGTTGGATTGGATCTGAGCACTCGACACCTACTTCGATTATGAGGATATCAAAGAGGACAAGAAGGTAAGGCATGCCGTCACGAAGCTGAAAGGACATGCAGCCTTATGGTGGGACGACCTGCAGGCAGACAGGCGTTCCAAAGGCAAACAAAATATCAAAAGCTGGGATCGAATGATCGCCAAGATGAAGGTGAAGTTCATTCCGAGGGATTACCAGATCACTCTATTCAGGCGTATGCAGAACCTGAGACAGAAGCTGATGACGGTGAAGGAGTACACCGAAGAGTTCTATAGGCTCAACATTCGAGTTGGTCATCGAGAGAGTAATGACGAAGAGGTGGCGAGATACCTGAATGGCCTCAGGTATGACATTCAGGACGAATTGAGCATGGTCACCATCCGCACTCTTGAGGATGCGTACCAGATGGCTCTGAAAGCCGAGGAGAAACTAAGCCGCAAGCAGGGACAGCGAGGGCGAGGCAGAAGCCAGCCGAGAGGCAAAACAGTTGCTCAAGAGAGAACACAGAATCCCAAGGAGGATTGGAAGAGGCCTCAGGGAAAAGCTGAAAGAGGTGGAACCTCACAGCAGAGGCAGCAATATCCTGAGCCGAGGAGGCAGCAAGATGATCAGCAAGGAGGATATGCTGACGTCAACACGTTTCCTCGTACCCGAGGTAGAGGAAGAGGTCGCGGAGGAGTTATCACATGTTTCACATGTGGTAAAGACGGACACAAAGTCGTGGACTGTCCAGATAGGAAAATGGACGGAGGAAAAGCTCACGACGCTGAGGCGCAGAGGCGTGACGTTGAGGATGAAGACACTGAAAGTGGAGAGTCACTGACAGTGCACAAGGCTCTCTTGACACCTGAGAAAGAGGTGGACAGCTCAGCGCAAAGATGCAGACTGTTCTGGACGACTTGCAAGACCAAGGGCTGGAAATGCAAGGTCATAGTGGACAGCGGAAGCACCGATAATCTCATTTCAACCGAGATGGTGGAGAAACTGGAGCTAAAAATGCACAAGCACCCGAGTCCATACAAAGTGACGTGGCTGCAGAAAGGACACCAGGTATGTGTTACAAAACAATGCTTGGTAAATTTTAAAATGGGTGATTATAGGGATGAAATTATGTGTGATGTCATTCCCATGGACGTCTGTCATGTTTTATTGGGAAGACCATGGCAGTATGATCGACATGTTGTTCATGATGGGAGAATAAACACATACACCTTGGAGAAGGATGGGAGATCCCATACGTTGCTTCCGATTATGGATAAGGTGGTCAAGCCGGAAGTAAACAACACGATACTTCTCATGAGTGGGAAAGAGCTTCTCACTGAGTTGGAGGAGAATGAAGATCCACAGTTCTTTATTGTCAGGAAGTCGAGGATTGTCCTGAAAAGCACAAGAGTGGATTATTTTCCAGAGGAGATTCAGCAACTGCTGGGAGAGTTTTTTGATATCATCGTGGATGAACTACCGCGTTCATTGCCACCGATGAGGAGTGTGAGTCACCACATTGACCTCATACTGGGAGAAAGCTTATCGAACAAGGCAGCGTACAGGTTGACACCTCAGGAGAACGAGGAGGTCAAGAGGCAGGTGCAAAATCTGTAGGATAAAGGGCTGGTCAGAGAGAGTCTCAGTCCATGTGTCGTTCCAATGGTACTGAGTCCGAAAAAGGATGGAGGCTGGAGGATGTGTACAGACTCCAGAGCGATAAATAAGATTACCATCAGATATCGGTTTCCACTGCCGATAATGGCCGACTTGATGGACTGCCTAAGCGGGGCAAATTATTTTTCAAAGATAGATCTCAAGAGCGGATATCATCAGATCCGGATGAGAGAGGGGGATGAATGGAAAACAACATTCAAGACAAACGAGGGTTTGTACGAATGGTTGGTCATGCCGTTTGGTTTGAAAAACACGCCAAGCACATTCATGAGGCTGATGAATGAAGTCCTGCAGGAATTCATTGACAAATTTGTGGTCGTATACTTGGATGAAATATTGATTTTCAGCAAGACGAAGGCTGAACACTTAAGGCATTTAACCACTGTGATGAGAAGATTACAGCAGGAGAAGCTGCTGATAAATTTGAAGAAGTGTTCCTTCATGCAGACATAACTCATTTATTTGGGTTTTGTAATCTCAACAAATGAATTGAAAATGGATCCTAAGAAGGTTGAAGTAATCAGGAATTGGCCATCGCCAAGAAATGTTTTCGAGGTAAGGAGCTTTCACGGTTTGGCAAGCTTCTACAGAAAATTCATTCGGAATTTTAGTGGAATCAGTGCCGCAATGATGCATACGGTCAGGAAGCGGTATAAAATTTTTCAATGGACAGTCGAGGCTGAAAGGAGCTTCAATCTGTTGAAGCAAAAGATAACCGAGCAGCCAGTATTAGTGTTGCCTAATTTTCGGAAGACCTTCCAGGTAAAGTGTGATGCTAGTGGGTATGTTGTTGGAGGGGTCTTAAGTCAGGATGACAGACCTGTTGCATATTACAGCGAGAAGCTAGATGATGCAAAATTGAAGTACTCCACATATGATAAATAATTCTATGCCATTGTCCATGCATTGAAGAAGTGGAGGCACTACCTGATACCCAAGGAGTTCGTCTTGTACAGTGATAATCACGCATTACAATTCGTGAGTCAGCAAGAGAAGCTGAGTCAGAAGCATGTGAAGTGGGTGGAATACATGCAGAATTTCACATTCGTGATAAAGCACATTTCGGGGACTGCAAATAAGGTAGTTGATGCCTTGAGTCGAAAATGTTTATTGCTGCAGGAATTTAGGGTAAAGACTTTGGGTTTTGAGAACCTCAAAGACATGTATGCAGGTGACGTAGACTTTGGCGAAGCATACGAGGCAGCCGAGAATCCAGTGCTCAGGGATAGAATTTCATGGATATAATTCTTGATACAGGATGGATTATTGTTCAAAGGCAATCAATTGTGCATTCCAGATTGCTCTATGAGAGAGAATTTGGTAAAGGAGATGCACAGCGGGGGCTTAGTAGGTCATTTCAGACATGAAAAAACATTCGCCAAGCTGAGCGAATCATATTTTTGGCCAGGCATGCGCACTAATGTAAAGCGATTTGTTGACAGGTGCCGAATATGTCAACACGCGAAAGGCCGAAAACAGAACACAGGGTTCTATCAGCCGTTGCCTATACCAGAGAGACCATGGGAGGCAATTAGTATGGATTTTGTTTTGGGATTACCGAGAACGCAGAGAGGCATGGATTCCATTTTTGTAGTAGTGGACAGATTCTCGAAGATGGCACATTTCATCTCGTGTCATAAGACCAGCAATGCAACCCACATCGCGAACTTATTTTTTAAAGAGATTGTGCGATTGCATGGATTGCCCCAGAGCATAGTTTCGGACCGGGATACCAAGTTCATAGGTCATTTTTGGAGGACGCTATGGAGAAAGCTGGGGACTAACTTAGCGTTCAGCTTAGCATACCATCCACAGACAGATGGGAAAACCGAAGTGGTCAAGAGGAGTTTGGGGGATCTGTTGAGAAGCCTGGTGATTGAGCATCACAACAGTTGGGATCAGATCCTCCCACAGGCAGAGTTTGCGTACAACGATTTGGTGAATCAAAGTACAGGTAAGAGTCCATTCCAAATTTTGTATGGAACACAACCGAGAGGAGTTTCTGAGATGAGGGAGTCAGAACAGGCTGAGACTAGCAGCACCAGGGCTGAAGAATTTGCTGAGGCGATGCAAGAACTTCACGCACAGGTGAAGCAGCGACTGATGAAAGTGAACCAGGAATATAAGCGCAGAGCCGATCAGAGGAAAAGACAACTTCAGTTTGAAGTTGGGGACATGGTTCTAGTGCACCTGAGGAAAGAAAGATTCCCAAAGGGAACGTATAACAAGCTCAAGATGAAGAAAATCGGGCCATGCAGAATTCTGAGGAAATTTGGCGAGAACGCATATGAGCTTGAGTTGCCAGAGGACATCGGGATATCCCCGATTTTCAATATTTCGGATTTATACCCCTACAGGACCGAGGATGAAGGAGCTGGAACTGATGAACAACCAGCGATCCAGTGGCAGAAGGAATTGCCAGTTGCACATAAGCCTGAGATGGAGTGCATACTGGACAAGCGAGCTGGAAAGAAGACCAGGAGGAAGCAATATTTTGAATACCTGGTGAAGTGGAAGAACCACCTAGTGGAGGATGCCAGCTGGGAAACAGAGGCAATCATACAGAAGCATGGTCGCACCGTGCAGCAGCTCATGGACAGGAGCCCATGAAATCTTTTGAGCCGAGGAGTATGATGCAGGAGCATCCACATTTTGATCAATCGAGCCAGCGCGCAGAGGCAAAGGAACAGCTGGACAACGCCAGCACATACGATTTTTGAACCACTTTGGAGATTTGTTGCGTCGTCATTTAAATGAAGGCATTCAAAGCCGAGCGCACTTGTAATATATTATAGATAGGAAGGAATTTAATAGTTTAATGGCGGTAGATAGAAATTAACTGTAGATTAGACAGTTTTAGCTTTCGAGAGGGAAAACGGAGTATAGACACCCTCCCTTGGATGATTGTATCATTAGAGCATTTAGATTATGCAGCATTAGAAAAAAAAAATGGAAGAGCAGAGCAGAGAGCTTATGAAGAACCTCCATGTACAGACATTGAATTAATAGGAAAGACTTTGATTCAATTCCATGGACGTGTTTGATCTCTACGTGTTGTTGATATTATGCTTATGCATGTTTGCTTCCTTTTATGCTTATCTTCTATATGCTGCATATGTGATTTGCGTATCAGGTTAGAAACCTGAGAGAATGAGGGAATGAGTTCCAATTGTTTCTCTGTTTGAGCCAGGAGATTCCTGCATAGAGTGCAGTCGAATTCCTCCGCATAGAGTGCGTCAAGGAGGCTAACAGTTGGACTTTTGTTCTCGAGATGCCCAGAGTTGAGTTGGGTTATTCGAACCGTGCAGGTGAGTGCAGGTCGAATGGAAGTCTCAGAGTCGAGTTTGAGAGACAAAGGGCTGGACCGCGTTAGCAGGATTGCACAGGTCTAGACGGCTTCAACGCTTTGAGAGCTGTTGGAAGTCGAGCAAAGGAAGAACGTGAGAAATCTCTGAAGGAGTTAGAGAAAGACAAAGCTCAGGAGGGATAGTTCCTTGCAAGCATCTCAGGAACAGGCCGGGAGAGATTGAACCAAGGAAAAGATTGGAAGCCGGAGGATTCTCAAGAGGAAGAGAATCGACGACTTGTGATCCAAGTGAAGTTTTGCGATTCCCCGAATCGATCTGAGCCGTTGATCGGAGAGGGTACACGTGGCGCAGGATCCTGAGGAGTCGGGATTCGGGGTTTTGTAAGGGTCGTGGCCTTGTGCATCAGGAAACGCGAATTCCTGAATCGCGATTTCACGATCGAACAAGAGGGAGACAGGTGTCAAGGCGTAGGCCGCACTAGAGGTGTTGACAGATGGTCGGCTGTCGGAGTTCGTGGTTCGGGGTTCTGTGTTGCATGAAACGCGCGACACCACAACCGCCGATTTCCCAATAGGGAAAGAACGTTGACCCGTTGACCATCGGGGTTCGGGGTTTTGTTTTGCATGTGAATTGTGTTCGCGTGAACCGCAAATTCCCGAGTCGCGATATCCCAATTTTCAAAGGTGGGGAGATTGTCGAGGGGTTATTGTGGGTGACCCGTGACTCCCAAGGGAAGTTAGAAGAGCTCAGACTCTTCGGGCTCGTGTGTGAAGAAGGTCCTGGTGTGAGCGGCTTGCTCGGTGAGGGGCAGGTTGCGTCAGTAATTAGAGGCTTAGAAACATAAATAAAGATAAAAGGAATTTATATAGGGGGAGAAAACCCAAGGAGAGTCCAGTCAGGAGGAGAAACCCACTACTACATATGACCCAATTTTCCATGGTTTTTCGTTGTTATTGCCACAAATATCTGTCACACTTTCCACGAATGAAAACAATTTTTTTCATGGTACTTTTTTCGTCGTTGTATCCACGTATTCATTTTCTGTGGAAACAGTGATGAAGTCAAACTGCCACGTGGTACCATATTAAAAAGAAGCATATTTTTTTTGACGGAAATATCGTTACAATATGATGCAGGCGCGCTCACAGGATCTTGCCTTCTCTACTGGCCCGGAGAACACTAAGGCTCTTCTATTTCCCTATCGGGAAATCCGTACCCACAGCAACCTCTCCACGGGATTTCCTCTTTACAATTGGGAGATCGGACTAATTCTCACGATCTCGCTAGTTCGTGAGTCGAAGCTTCCAACTCTTCCTTCCCAATCTTGTGATACCTGAACCGACGATACGGTTATGGCTCCTTTCCTTGTCAATGCCCTCCCCATATGTAACCATAGGCTAGGGCTTAAATGTCAGTGCCTCTCACAACTCCCACCCTCGTGAGTTCGTGAGTTGAACTCTCGTGCCCTCCTGTTACGATCTCCCGAGACGCAATAGGTCAACGCCGGGTTGACTCCTCCCTTGACTCCTTTTGCTATTCGCAACCTCGTAGGTTGAAGCGTTGAGCCTTCACACTTTTATCCCGTGAATCCTCGAGATGCAAGAATTCAATGGAGTGTTGACTCCTTTCTCTAGGCGACGCATGTCCACCCGTCAACCACACAGGCCTCACCTTATGGCTCTGCCACGTGTCCACACAAGCCTCGTCTCTCGACACTTTGTGACTTCTGATGTCGAAAGTGACCCCTCTCAACTCCGAACCCCCGAATGTGCGATAGGCGATGGGTTTCCCAATCCAACGGTCCTCCTACGACCTAGATCCAACAGCTATTATTCTTCTCTCTCCTCGCGTCTTCGCGAATTGGAGCACCCAATGTTTGGGCTCTCACCCTACAAACTTTCGAGTTCGCCAGATCTTTCGATCTCTGCCACCTGTCCTCATCAGATGGGCGGCTCCTGGTCTTCTCGCTACTTTGCCACTCACGAATTTGAAGGACTTCCCCTTCTGTCCTCCGATGCCCGAATCAATGTGGGAAATCTCGCAACATGCGTCTGCTCCCAATCGAACGGCTCAGATCAAACCTCGCTAATTCGGGGTTTCGGGTGTCGAGTGACTCTCCTCATGTCCTCGATATCCCCGATATCCCGACTGCCAATATCCTGACACCTTTCGGGACTTTTGCTTCTCTTTTCATGAAGACTTAAAATTCGCGTCCCTCCAGTCAGATCCAACGACTGATGGATATCTGTGTGAGATCCGACGGATCACAATTTCCTCTTCTTTCGCACTCCTCTACTCCGTCGGGACATGAAATCTTCAATGGTCCCGAATCTATTGGCTGATCCAACGGTCGATATTTCTCCTCCCAAGATTTTGCGTGTTCTCTTCCGATGCTTGGAAGAATTCCAAGTCTCCCAAAGGCCTCAACCTTTGTCTGTCTCCTCCTCTTGCGAACTCTGGACTTTGAGCTTCACCGCACGCATGGAACCGTTGTTCCTCCTGAGCTTTGCTCCCTTCAAATCCTCAAGGGATTCCGACGTCTGCGCTTCTGCAGAGTCTTTGTGCACACACAGTGCTATCTCTCCTGAGCTACTCAACACTCAAACCCCTAAGGGGTCTGAGTGTCAAATTTAAAATTAACTTTAAACATCATACAATGAATCAATAATCCATTCATATTTCAAATGTCTAACTATACATATTTCTAATGTCAACTTTAAAATTAACTTTAAACACCATACAATGAATAATAATCCATTCAAAATTAAAAATTACGATTAACTTTAAAGACCATACAATAAACCAATAATACATTCATTGTATAGTGTATCATATTCATTTGATTTGATGATAAACAATGTATTGAATGAATATTAATCCAAAATTAATTTGATATCCTCTAAACTATTAATTATGTTAATGGTCTCTTTATTTTGAAGAGCCATGTCAGTGATGACTATTAATTATGTTAACGGTCTCTTTATGTTAACATATTTCTAGCATTTTCAGCCTTTTTAAAAACTTATATGTTGTCTCACATAATGCCTCTGAAATCTCCAGAATGAAGATATGTAAACCCTAATATTGTTGTGTCAAATTACTAATTATATAAGAGAATTTGTTCGGTTTTCTTAGTTCACGTGTTCATGGTTTAGGTGAAGAGATGCAAAGAACGGTGACAATGTTTCATGGAATACTTTTCTATAGATTCTATTATTTTATTTCATAATAATTTAGAATGGATTCAATTTTGTGTAATTGTATAATTAAGTCCATCTGGTTGTATTTATTGGAAATGGGCATAATTAATTAGTTTTTAATTATAAATTCTAATTTTATGGTTAGCAATTAGAAATACTAGCATATTTTTTTATCCGAGTTCCAAATTAATGAATAAAATTTAATATTGATAACTTCTTAACATTTTTAAATGCATCCTTTATCTTATTTACATTTTAACATTTACTTAATCATATTAAAAATTTATTTTTATCATTTAAATACAATTAGCAAAGATTAATATGTATACACCCCTTTATTACCATGTTAATCCCTTTATTACCATGTTAATTAATAAGAACTACCTCAACCTTATTCCCACGGATATGTGTGCTTTTCAATTTCAATCAAAACATGCCTTACCGGGTGGAGCACCGAGCTTGTGTGCATTTCAATTTCAATCAAAGCATGCGTTAAAAAGTGGCATTGTCTCCTTAACAGGCAGAGAGCCGTGGGTTTCAATTTCAGGTTACTAAGTGGAGCCCCGTGGAGTGTTGTTCGAAAGTCGTGGGTATTTTTACTGTAGTTTCAATTTCATTTAAAGCATTGGTTACCAGGTGGAGTGTTGTCTTCTTACCAGCTGGAGCATCGTGGACAGTTGTCTTCTTAACAGGTGGAGAGCCATGGGTTCTTAACAGGTGGAGAGCCATTTTTCTTGTTATATTTCAATTCTTGGCGTTTTCCTTCCCCTCCCTTGTTCTTATGTTTTAGCTCCTTTTGTTTCAACTCTAACTCAGAAGCTAAAAGCTAATTCATTGTCATTTTCTCAACATGCACAGCACAATGCGAAGAACAAATCACTGAACATTGGGGGAGCTGCTGGTAAACAATGGTTGGTAAACAACTACTGTATTGTTTCAACCATTTTTTTTTCCACTGTTACTTGGACGTCATCCGTTACCATTTCTCATTTTTTGGGGGTTTGTTTTCTAATACAGGATGTGATTCTGGTCATGTGATTGGCATAGGAAAATCGACGAGCTTGGACATAAAGGGATCCCGACCCCTCTTATGTTGAATTTCAGAGGCTTCTGGAAAAGGAATTTTCATGCTAGTTGTGGAACAAAATCACGCTCGTTGTAGAACAGGATGTTGGAACCCTCCAACATTGTATCAAAGTTCTGCGTAGTTGAAAAAACTTAACTCAAAGACATTTCATTTTTAATTATTTATAATGTCTTGTTTCAGACACATGTGACATAATAATCCTCTCATTCTTTATGTTTTGTGACATAATAATCCACTCTTGCTTTATGTTTTGTGAGAGGTTCTCTTTATATCCTTTCAAACCATTTTATAATTGGAAAACAAAGATATGGTTACATTTCGTTACAGTTATTTTCAAATCAAACCATTTTATAATTGGAAAACAAAAATTTGGTTACATTTCCTTATATTTTGTTAGGGTTAGAATAGGATTAGGATTAAGAGTCT
>ML831204.1:54840-68122 GCA_009831015.1 Picea engelmannii
AATCACAGCATAGGCATTAATATATTCAATACCTAATCTATACATGTGATCAAGGAATCATGTAATAAGATGACATCATCATTATGGGAAAGGGACATATTCATATATTGCATTAACTGAAAGAGAAATATACAACCTGAGCCATGATGTCGTAGATCTCCTTTCGATGTCTTCTAGCTCTGACACACACACTTGTTCATGCATGAAGAAGTTCACCCACATATGATTACTTGTTGTCTCTTGTTGTTATAGCTTCAATCCTCCACACAGTCTTGCACAAGTTCTCCAATCAATCTCCAGCTAGATTTCTTCTTCTTGTTCTTGTTTTGTTAACCTTGTTCCTCTAACATTTCCATAAGTAATCTCCTCAATATATAGGAGAAGATTGATTAGTTACTTGGATAGGGAATGATCCCAAGATATATGGAAAGTCAGTATTTTGCCAACCATTTGAACTACAACTCACCCTTCTAGAAGATTCTTTCTAGAAGGATCGAGAACTTATTCATTTTCCTCCTTTAGAAACATGTCCGCACCCTAACCATTAACACAATGCGGAAAGTCCGCAATCAAGCTGAATGTAGCATGCGGAAATTAAGGATTTCTGCAGGAGAGTATATATGCAGCCTGCGAACTATTTCCAAAAATGTGATTTTGAGAAAATGATAAATGTAACCTTCTTCTGGAAAATGTTCTTAATGAAGAGTTTGATCTTCCATTATCATGACATAATCATAGTATCATCTCGATAACCAAAAATGTGGATAACAAGGCATGCATAGTTTGATATGATAGAGAAGATCAATGGACAGATTTGATGATCATTTGTAGCCAAGAAAAATCTAGAATAGTACAGGGATAGATGGATCAACATTGTGGAAAGTTGAGTAGCAGAGTCTTGGACAGTATGGACAAATATGGATTCTTAGTATGCACATTTAGAAGGTTTGGATAGATAATATATGATAGTGGATGAGAGCATGGATTCAGAGATTGGGTTCACATATTTTTTTAGAGAGTGGTTCAAAGAATGGTTAAAAGATAAAGGAATATTATCATAATGGATGATAATGATACAAGAATATTTGAATTCTTATTCTTGAATGTTTTTTATATATTTCAATTGATTACAAAAGGAAGCACCAATGGACAAAAACTCCAAAAGGAAGTAGGTACAGGAAGCCTTACAATTTTGATACACGACATCTTGCAGAAAAGTCAAAGGAAGAGAAATAGAAGCAGGAAGATAGGCAGAAAGATCATTTAGAGAAGTTGTCATATAGAGAGGTAAGAACAGAGGTATGATTCCAGGAGAAGATATGATAGATATGATCATAGAGGGATCATTGGCATCCATGCCATAATAATTTCATCAAAGTGATACCATTTTTCAAAGAGGGAGAGATTAATCAAATGCGGGGAGAGAGAGTAATTAGAGGCTTAGAAACATAAATAAAGATAAAAGGAATTTATATAGGGGGAGAAAACCCAAGGAGAGTCGAGTCAGGAGGAGAAACCCACTACTACATATGACCCAATTTTCCATGGTTTTTCGTTGTTATTGCCACAAATATCTGTCACACTTTCCACGAAGGAAAACAATTTTTTTCATGGTACTTTTTTCGTCGTTGTATCCACATATTCATTTTCTGTGGAAACAGTGATGAAGTCAAACCGCCACGTGGCACCATATTAAAAAGAAGCATATTTTTTTTGACGGAAATATCGTTACAATATGATGCAGGCGCGCTCACAGGATCTTGCCTTCTCTACTGGCCCGAAGAACACTAAGGCTCTTCTATTTCCCTATCGGGAAATCCGTACCCACAGCAACGTCTCCACGGGATTTCCTCTTTACAATTGGGAGATCGGACTATTTCTCACGATCTCGCTAGTTCGTGAGTCGAAGCTTCCAACTCTTCCTTCCCAATCTTGTGATACCTGAATCGACGATATGGTTATGGCTCCTTTCCTTGTCAACGCCCTCCCCAGATGTAACCATAGGCTAGGGCTTAAATGTCAGTGCCTCTTGCAACCCGCACCCTCGTGAGTTCGTGAGTTGAACTCTCGTGCCCTCCTATTATGATCTCCCGAGACGCAATAGGTCAACGCCGGGTTGACTCCTCCCTTGACTCTTTTTGCTATTCGAAACCTCGCAGGTTGAAGCGTTGAGCCTTCACACTTTTATCTCGTGAATCCTCGAGATGCAAGAATTCAATGGAGTGTTGACTCCTTTCTCTAGGCGACGCATGTCCACCCATCAACCACACAGGCCTCACCTTATGGCTCTGCCACGTGTCCACACAAGCCTCGACTCTCGACACTTCGTGACTTCTGATGTCGAAAGTGACCCCTCTCAACTCCGAACCCCCGAATGCACGATAGGCGATGGGTTTCCCAATCCAACGGTCCTCCTACGACCCAGATCCAACATCTATTATTCTTCTCTCTCCTCGCGTGTTCGCGAATTAGAGCACCCAATGTTTGGGCTCTCACCCTACGAACTTTTGAGTTCGCGAGATCTTTCGATCTCTGCCACTTGTCCTCCTCAGATGGACCGCTCCCGGTCTTCTCGCTACTTCGCCACTCACGAAGTTGAAGGACTTCCCCTTCTGTCCTCCGATGCCCGAATCCTCGATGTGGGAAATCTCGCAACACGCGTCTACTTCCAAACGAACGGCTCAGATCAAACCTCGCTAATTCGGGGTTTTGGGTGTCGAGTGACTCTCCTCACGTCCTCGATATCCCCGATATCCCGACTGCCGATATCCTGACACCTTTCGGGACTTTTAGTTCTCTGTTCATGAAGACTTAAACTTAGCGTCCCTCCGGTCAGATCCAACGGCTGATGGATATCTGTGTGAGATCCGACGGCATACAATTTCCTCTTCTTGCGCACTCCTCTACTCCTCCGGGACGTGAAATCTTCAATGGTCCAGAATCTATTGACTGATCCAATGGTCGATATTTCTCCTCCCGATATTTTCCGATGCTTGGAAGAATTCCAAGTCTCCCAAAGGCCTCAACCTTTGTCTGTCTCCTCCTCTTGCGAACACTGGACTTTGAGCTTCGTTGCATGCATGGAACTGTTGTTCCTCCTGAGCTTTGCTCCCTTCAAATCCTCAAGGGATTCCGACGTATGCGCTTCTGCAGAGTCTTTGTGCACACACAGTGCTATCTCTCCTGAGCCACTCAACACTCAGACCCCTAACGGGTCTGAGTGTCAACTTTAAAATTAACTTTAAACATCATACAATGAATCAATAATCCATTCATATTTCAAATGTCAACTATACATATTTCTAATGTCAACTTTAAAATTAATTTTAAACACCATACAATGAATAATAATCCATTCAAAATTAAAAATTAGGATTAACTTTAAAGACCATACAATAAACCAATAATACATTCATTGTATAGTGTATCATATTCATTTGATTTGATGATAAACAATGTATTGAATGAATATTAATCCAAAATTAATTTGATATCCTCTAAACTATTAATTATGTTAACGGTCTCTTTATTTTGAAGAGCCATGTCAGTGATGACTATTAATTATGTTAACTGTCTCCTTATTTTGACGAGCCGTGTGACATATTTCTAGCATTTTCAGCCTTTTTAAAAACTTATATGTTGTCTCACATAATGCCTCTAAAATCTCCATAATGAAGATATGTAAACCCTAATATTGTTGTGTCAAATTACTAATTATATAAGAGAATTTGTTTGGTTTTCTTAGTTCACGTGTTCATGGTTTAGGTGAAGAGATGCAAAGAACGGTGACAATGTTTCATGGAATACTTTTCTATAGATTCTATTATTTTATTTCATAATATTTTAGAATGGATTCAATTTTGTGTAATTGCATAATTAAGTCCATCTGGTTGTATTTATTGGAAATGGGCATAATTAATTAGTTTTTAATTATAAATTTTAATTTTATTGTTAGCAATTAGAAATACTAGCATATTTTTTTATGGTAGTCCCAAATTAATGAATAAAAATTAATATTATAACTTTTTAACATTTTTAAATGCATCCTTTATCTTATTTACATTTTAACATTTACTTAATCATATTAAAAAATTATTTTTGTCATTTAAATATAATTAACAAAGATTAATATATATACACCCCTTTATTACATGTTAATCCCTTTATTACCATGTTAATGAATAAGAACTACCTCAACCTTATTCCCACGGATATGTGTGCTTTTAAATTTCAATCAAAACATGCCTTACCGGGTGGAGCATCGAGCTTGTGTGCATTTCAATTTCAATCAAAGCATGCGTTAAAAAGTGGCATTGTCTCCTTACTAGCCAGAGAGCCGTGGGTTTCAATTTCATTTAAAGCATTGGTTACCAGGTGGAGTGTTGTCTTCTTACCAGCTGGAGCATCGTGGACTGTTGTCTTCTTAACAGGTGGAGAGCCATGGGTTTTTAATCGTATGCACATTTTTCTTGTTATATTTCAATTCTGGGCATTTTCCTTCCCCTCCCTTGTTCTTATGTTTTAGCTCCTTTTGTTTCAACTCTAACTCAGAAGCTAAAAGCTAATTCATTGTCATTTTCTCAACATGCATAGAACAATGCGAAGAACAAATCACTGAACATTGGGGGAGCTGCTGGTAAACAATGGTAGGTAAACAACTGTTGTATTGTTTCAACCATTTTTTTTTCCACTGTTACTTGGACGTCATCCGTTACCATTTCTCATTTTTGGGGGGTTTGTTTTCTAATACAGGATGTGATTCTGGTCATGTGATTGGCATAGGAAAACCGACGAGCTTGGACATAAAGGGATCCCGACCCCTCTTATGTTGAATTTCAGAGGCTTCTGGAAAAGGAATTTTCATGCTAGTTGTGGAACAAAATCACGCTCGTTGTAGAACAGGATGTTGGAACCCTCCAACATTGGATCAAAGTTCTGCGTAGTTGAAAAAACTTAACTCAAAGATATTTCATTTTTAATTATTTATAATGTCTTGTTTCAGACACATGTGACATAATAATCCTCTCATTCTTTATGTTTTGTGACATAATAATCCGCTCTTGCTTTAGGTTTTGTGAGAGGTTCGCTTTATATACTTTCAAACTATTTTATAATTGGAAAACAAAGATATGGTTACATTTCGTTACAGTTATTTTCAAATCAAACCATTTTATAATTGGAAAACAAAAATTTGGTTACATTTCCTTATATTTTGTTAGGGTTAGAATAGGATTAGGATTAAGAGTCTGCATGAAGTTAAATGCATTAATATATTTTATATATCTCTTTAAATTGAGGTTGTGCTTGTTTCAGACATATATTATACTGCATAGTTGAAATTTAAATATACATAGAGATTTTAAATTTAATAGTTTTAAACTTGCTTATAAACTTATTAATTTATTTACATATGTGCAGTTATTTCAGATAGCCTTATAAATTGATTTATGTGCAGTTAGAATAGAATAATTTAAAATAATAATAAAAACTTCAACAAAAATTATTTAGAGATAATAATTTTGGGATAAGTTACATAATATCGATTCTTCACCCATCACATATTTAGAGAATGTTAAAGAAGATGTAGGTACATATCAAGAGAAACGATTCTCATCGTTTCAGACAGATTAAGAAGAAGAAGAGTTTGAATTGACATAAGCCAACATAAGTGAGTTCTTTTTCTTTAATTGTGAAAAGCACGGACATCTAGAAATTGAATGCCCTTAYTTGAAAATTGAAAATACTAATATTGAAAATATAGACCTGATTAATTCTTTAGATTAAAACTAAACAAAGAAAGAGAAGAAAATAAGCCACTCAAKATAGAATTGATGAAGCAAAAGGAAATTATTCAAAGTTTCGAAGAATCCCAACAAATCATCGAGAACTTAAGAGCTTAGCTAGAAGAATCTAGAAAGGTTGAAGAATCTATAGAAGATCAAAAGCAGTGTTTGGAAGCCAAAATAGCAGAACATAAGGAAGAAGCAGAAAAGAGAGAGAAGATATTGACATATCATCTCAAGGAAAGAACTAGTGATTTAAACCATCTTGAGGAAGAGTTGGTGAAGAATAGAGAATACTTGAAGAATAAATAATCATCTTGAAAATCTAACTTGGGGAAGCAAAGACAACAAAAGAAGTCATGGGGATTCAGATGATGAAGAAAGAAAGAGAGGTTGAGAATATTTAAGAATAAGTTGTCACACGAAGAGTAAAAGTTGTCGAGCTCATCACGAATGTTGAAGAGAAAGAAACAACCACATCATCAGTTGAAGAGAATATATCCAGGTTTCTAGAAATGAAGAATGAAGAGAAGCCAAAGACTTATGCATAAGTCATAAGAGGTTTGATGAAGAAGTAATAATGCAATTCCTTGAAGAAGAACACTCCATAAGTTCAAAATACTCGAGAAGAAGACTATAGAAGAAGATCCTCCACGATCAAGCCACAAAGAATCCTCAATCATGATCATGATAATCAAAGGTATGAATTCATAAGGACTACACCACAAAGAACATTAGTCATTCCCAGATATGTAAATTTATTTTCTAGTAATTGTTTTTATTGTACTAACTTTGGACATAAGGTTTCATATTGCAGGGATTATGTAAGAAATGTTTAAGAAATAAATGCTTATGTGGCCCCACATAACATTGAGTGCTACAAATTCCACATTTATGGTCATATAGCTCAGAATTGTAGAAGCATGACAATGCCATACATGAAGAAAGAAATAGATATGAGATACACTAAGATTTGGAAAAGAAAAGAACAAGAAAAAGAGAATAAATTAAAATAAATCAATTTAAAATCATTATAAATTGATTTATTTTAATTTATTTTTAATCCTAAAATCATTATAAATTATAAATTGATTTATTTTAATTTATTTTAAATCCTAAAATCATTATAAATTGATTTATTTTAAATCATTTCGGATGCTCTTATAAATTGATTTAAAATAAATCATTATAAATTGATTTATTTTAACCATTTTTTAAATACCCTTAATTTATTTTAATTCCTTTAAATGCTCTGTTTAATTGCCTAAACCTACAATTGATTTAAGTTGGAAGAGCTTTCTCTCTCTCAAAACTCAAATTCATTGTCTATATGCCCAATCCAAATAACAAGAGTCAATTCAGGCCTTTATACGTAGAGAACGAGACTGAAAATGTCTGTGATAGAAAAAGATTAAGACCGTTTGTAGTAAGTGGGCTGGCATGAATATTTAGAAGGCTGGTTGATGCAATTTGTGAATTATTACAATACTGATTTCCTAATAGTGGGCGGCCGGAGCACAGTCGAAGAGTTCGTTCCCTCAATCATTATGATACAATGGGCATCCACCCGGGCCAAATAAATAATTTTTTCAGTATATTATATCAAAAAAGAGTCATCTAAAGAGAAAAGTTATTCTCTTTTATTTCAAAAAGTTTACAAATTCTATTTAATATATTTATTTGTGTATTTCAACGAGGTAAAGTTTAGGTTTTATATATTCATTTTAAGAAAAATTATAATGTGTTTTTTTCAAATGAGTTAAAATTGTTAAATGCAAAGTTTTGTAAAGTTTTTAAAATTGTTAAATGCAAAGTTTTGTAATCAAGTTTTTTTTATAATTAATAGAATTATAATTTTTATAAATTTAAAACTAAATTGAAAAATATAATTAAATCATTTATTTTTTAATTTATTTATTTAAAATTAGTTTAATTTTTTAATTAAGTTTTTTTATAATTAATAGAATTATAATTTTTATAAATTTAAAATGAAATTGAAAAATATAATTAAATCATTTATCTTTTAAAGTATTTATTTAAAATTAGTTTAATTTTTTGAAAATGATTATGATTAAATCCTATAAATTTAATTTAAATTTATGACACCTTAAATACTTAATTTAAAGGATTTTGTTACTTCCAAACTCATTATAATAATTTAATATTTAAATTAATAATGAGGGATTTTGTTACTTCGGAACTCATTATAATAATTAGAGTTAGAATAGATTAATTTAAAAATAATAATAAAAAAAAGTCATTAGAGTTAGAATAGAATAATTTAAAATAAAAATAAAAACTTCAACAAAAATATTTAAATTACCATTTTAATTTTAATTTAATAATTTAATAATGAATAATTTTGTTACTTCCAAACTCATTATAATAATTAGAGTTAGATTATAATAATTAGAGTTAGAATATAATAATTTAAAATAATAATAAAAACTTCAACAAAAATTATTTAAATCACCACTTTAATTTTAATTTAATAATGAAGGATTTTGTTACTTCCAAACTCATTCCAATACTTAGAGTTAAAATAGAATAATTAAAAATATATATATATTAACAAAAATTATTTAAATTGCTACTTTAATTTTAATTGAATAATGAGTGATTTTGGTACTTCCAAGATAATTATAATAATTAGAGTTAATTGAATAATGAGTTATTTTGTTATTTCCCAGCTCATTATAATAATTAGAGTTAGAATAGAATAATGAGGGATTTTGTCTTCCAAACTTATTATAATAATTAAAGATAGAATAGAATAAAAAGGTATTTTGTCATTTCTAAACTTATTATAATAATTGGAGTTGGATTATTTTTATAAAGATTTATTTTAAAATAATAAGAAAAAAAAAATAGTTTAAATTCAATTTAACTAATAATTACACATTTCATTCAAACTTATTATAATAATTAAAGTTAGAATACAATAATTAGGTATTTTGTCACTTATAAACTTATTATAATAATTAGAGTTAGGTTATTTTTATGAAAATTTATTTTATAATAATAAAAAAATAAAATAAAATAAATAGTTTAAATTCAATTTAACTAATAATCACACATTCCATTCAAATAATAAGTGTAAATAAAAAAAAATGTAATAATAATTGTAATAAAATAAAAATAATAAAAAGATAATTTACATTCAATTTAAATAATAATTACAAATTTAATCAAATAATAAGTGCAATAAAAGATAATTTAAATAAGAATTATAATAAAACAAAAATAATAAATAGATAATTTAAATTTAATTTAAATAATAATTACAAATTTAATTCAAATATTAATTACAACACATAATTTAAATTCAATTTAAAGTAATTGCAAATTTTTTGCATTTAAATTTTTAAAAATATTTATTAATGAAATAATAAGAGTAAGATTAAATCATAAGAATAAAGAAATAATAGGAGTAAATTTTATTATTATTATTAAATGATTTGATATTAATGTCCTTAGAACAAGTATGATTCTAAATTTTCTTCCATGTAATACATCACATTAGTTCAAAGTTCCTATCTTTCTAACAAAGGAAACACTTTATCATTTTTTTTTGAAAAAACTTGGCCATAACTTCATTTTCGTAATGTTTTGAACACAAACCAACCTTGTAATGTGACGAACATAACTTGATGTTGCAATTTGACAAACAAAATCAGATGTTGCAACAAGACGAACATGGGAATGTTGCAATGTGACGAATACAGTAGTGTCGCAATGTAATGAACATAGTAACGTCACAATCTGGCAAACAGTGCAACACCGCAATGTGATGACCATAGCCATGTCATCACAATGTGACGAGCATTTCCCTGTTATCGCAATGTGATGAACATAGTTACCTCACAATGCGACAAAAAAAGTCACATCAGAATCTAACGAACATAGGCATGTCATCACAATGTGACGAGCATATCCTTGTTTTTGCAATGTGACCAACATAGTTACATCACAATATAATGAACAATGTAATGTCAAAATATGACAAACATATCACTTTTGTCACAATGTGATGAGCATATCCATGTCCTCGCAATGTGTCAAATATATCCTCACATTGTAATTTCATGCAAATATACTATCACAATGGGACAAACATTTCCAAATGTCACATTTGATTAATATAACCCATTTTCGCAATTTGATGTGCATACATTTTCTTAATATGTCAAAAAAAAACCAACCTTGTCATGTGATGAACATAACTCGATGTTGCAATTTGATGAACAAAATTAGACATTGCAGCGTGAGGAAGATATTAATGTTGCAATCTGACAAACAAGTAATGTTGCAATCAGATGTTGCAATGTGATGAAGATAGTAATGTCACAATTTGACAAATAATGCAATGTCGTAATATGAAAAATAGTGCAACATCGCAATGTGATGACCATGTAGCCATGTCGTCGCGTTGTGACGAGCATTTCCCTATCATTTCAATGTGACAAACATAGTTACATAACAATAAAACCAACATTGTAACATAGAAATATGACGAATAAAGACATGTCGTCACAATGTGACGATCATACCCATGTCATTGCAATGTGACGAACATATTTACATTGCAATCTGATGAAAAATGTAACATCACAATCTGATGAACATATCCCTTTCGTCATAATGTGACGAGCATATCCATGTCCTTGCAATGTGTCAAACATATCCCCACATTGCAATGTCATGCAAATATGTTAACATTGCCATGTAACAAAAATTTCCAAATGCCACATGTGATGAACATAGCCCATTTTCGCAATGTGATGTACATACATTTTTGTAATATGTTGAACACAAACCAATCTTGTCATGTGATTAACATAAATCTATGTTGCAATTTGATAAACAAACTTACACGTTGCAGCATGATTAAGATAGTAATGTTGCAATGTGACAAATATAGTGATGTCACATTGCAGTAAGGATGACTATCATTACTATATTTTTCTTAGTACGACGTCATGCGGGATATTGGGGGGGGCAAAGTTATGCGGGAAGTATTAATGCAGAGGGAAGGTGTTGTGGAGAAAGTAATGCGAAGAAAATATATTGACGTCACATTGTGACAAACATTTCCAAACGTCACATGTGAAGAACATAACCCATTCTCGAATGTGATCTACACACATTTTTGTAATATGTCGAACAAAAACCAACCTTGTCACGTGATGAACATAACTCAATGTTGAAATTTGATGAACAAAACTAGATGTTGCACCGTGATGAATATAATTATATTGCAATGTGACAAATATATAGTAATGTCTCAATGTGATGAACATAGTAATGTTGCAGTCTAACAAACAGTACAACGTTACAATGTGACAAGCACAACTATGTCATCACCATGTGACGATCATATCCCCTTTGTCCCAATGTGACGAGCATACCCATGTCATGTGCATATCCTTGTCGTTACAATGTGATGAACATAGCCATGTCATCGTAATGTGACGAGCATATCCCCATCATCGCAATGTGATGAACATAGTAACATCACTATCTGATGAATACTGTAGCATCGCATTATGATAAACATAGCCTTGTCATTTCAATGTGACAAGCATATCCTTGTCCTCACAATGTGTCGAATATACCCTCACATTACAATGTGAAACAAATATATTGACGTCACAATTTGATAAACTTTTACAAATGTCATAATGTGACGAACAAATCCCATTGTCACAATGTGATGTACACACCCTATGTTTCAATGTGTCAAACATATCTCAACATTGAAATGTGATGAACATTTCCTGACATCGCAATGTGACGAAAATAACCCATTTTTGGAATGTGATATACCTATTACAATACCATTATATCACAAACAAAACCCTACTTGGTAACGTGATGATCATAACCTTACGATGTCATGTGAGAAACAAAAACATGATGTCGGAATGTGATGAACAAAACCTGATCAACATTGGAGTGTGATAGTGCCATAGTAAACCATGGTTAAACATAATCAACATGATCCACCATAATGAGGTCTACATGGTCTATGAAGGTCAGCCATGGGCATGGTCAATGATAGTCATCCTTAGTCAACAATAATCAACCATGGTCATGGTAAACCATAGTGAACCATGATCAACAATAATCAACTTTGGTCCCTGTCAAGCTCAACCATAGCTAACTATAGCTAGCCATGGAAAACCATAGTCAACGATGGTCAACCATAGTCATAGTTAAGGTCAAACACAGTGAATTTCATCCATAGTCATGGTCAACCATGGTCATTCCCATCCATAGTAATCTATGGACAACAACTGTCAACCATGGTCAACCAAGGTCAACCATATTGAAGGTTATGCTCAACCATGGTCAACCATGGCCAACCATAGTAAACCAAAGTCAATCGAAGTCTAGCAAAGTTAACCACGTTCATGGTCAGCATCATGGACAATAATTTTCAACCATGGTTAACCATTGTCAACCATGTTCAACCATGATCAAGGTCAACCACAATCAACCATGGTCAGGGTAATATGCAACCATGGTCAACCACAGTCAATGATAGTAAACCAAAGTATAAGAAGGTCTACTAAAGGTAACCATGGTCATGGTTAACCATAATTAAGTATGGTCATGGTAAACCAAAGTCAACCAAAATTAACCCTGGTCATAGTCAACCATGGTCAACCTTATTTAACCATAGTCAACCATAGTAAATCAAAGTCAACAAAGATGAAACAAAGTAAACCATGGTCATGGTCATTGTTATGGTCAAACATAAGAAACCATGGTCATGGTCTACCATATTCACAATCATGGTTAACCTTGGAGTCATCATCTACCACAATCAACCGTACTCTATCACAGTCAATGATTGTCATGGTCAACGTAATCATCCATTGTTAAACATTTCGTAAACATTTCATTATTATTTATGTTGATATTTGTATTTAGAAATTTATTAATCCTCTTTATGCATGGTCATGGTCAAGTATAGTCAACCATAGTCATGGTTAAGGTCAACAATGATCAATGTCAACCATAGTCACTATAAATGATGTTCATGGCCAACCATGGTCAACTATGGTCAACAATTGTTCACCATGGTCAACCAAAATCAATGAAGGTCAACTTTCTTGAAGGTCATGTTTAATATCCTTTAAAAATACTACATTATTACTTTATTAATGTATTAATGTATTATTTTTTTATTAATGTATAAATATTTTATTAATGTATTAATAATTTCATAATTTCATATAAAAAAATGTATTATTAATATATTTTTACTTTATTAATGTACTATTAATGTGTTTTTAGATATTTTAATGTGTTTTTAGATACTTTAATGTATTAATGTGTTTTTAGATACTTTATGTAACGACCCTAATTGAATAAATGATTAAAGATTATAAAGAAAAATCAGTTAAAGAAATTAAGCATGATTAATTGTGTGATAATCAAACTGTAGAATGCATTTAATGAACTGTGACAGAAATTAAGGAAAGGAAATAAAA
>ML831205.1:105600-120876 GCA_009831015.1 Picea engelmannii
CAAACTTAATTCCTTAACCGGAAATAGAAAACCATCGGCAAAAAACCATGTGCCAAAAAACCACCCAACAATGGACATGAAAATCAAGGCAACATGAAAAACGAGGCAAAATATGCGACATGTTTCCTGAGGAATTTTTTTTTTCTAGGGGGTGCTGCCCCCGAACCCCCGCGTGGGAGTTTTTTCCCCCTTGCAGCCCCCAAGGGGGGGCGTAGCATCCCCCCCTCAAACCCCCCTACGTGACCAACGCAACACCTACTCATGCAACAAATATAACACATACCCAACATGTGTCTCCTCCCGTTCCAGATATCCAACAGTCTCAAGGCTTTACCAGGTCTTCTCATAAGTGTATAAAAGAGAAAAAAGGCACGATACAAATGGTTGTGGGTAAATATATTCCGATGACAGAAGTCCTTCAATATGCAGGCAAGACCTTGGTTGGAAGATTCACTGGAAAATCTCTTAGGGACCAGGGATTACATGCATGGATGGAAGAACATTGGCTCTCTTAGTTGGGCTATATACCGTCGACCCATACGCTGGTTTGGCATTGGATATATTTTTTCCTTCAAGAGGAATCACACTGCAACTTACTTCTGGATAAGGCCTAGAATTGGGGTCCCTCTAGACTTTGCCTCAAACTTTGGATGATGGATTTCGATCTCATTAAAGAACCCATCTCTATTCTCTGGGTCTGGGCCATATTTCCAGGCTTGCCTTTGGCTTTCTGGACTCTGGATGCCCTTCGTGCTATAGGAAACAAGCTGGGGGTTTTGTTGGTTTGGAACCAAATTGGTCCTCCAAGAAGGAAAAATATGGGCCTGGATCCAGATAGAGGTGGACGTATGCAGAGGACTTGTTGGGTCTTTTGAGATCATTCTCGAGGATAAGGTTTGGAACCATAAAGTGGATTATTGGTGCCTTCCCTTTTGCTTCCATGGTTTCCATGAGACAAGAGACATTCGGGCTCAGTGCCCTCGACTGATGCTAGATATCCAGCCTCACAAAAATACTTGGAGGAGGAAATCCATGTTTGGTCGTGAGGCTCAGGTGGAGGTCGTGGAGGTTGAAGGTCATAGTGAAAAGGTGATAATAGAACCAAAATTTTTTTCTCCCTCCAGTTAGGATATTGGAGACTTCATACAAAAAAAAACACAAGGTAGGGCTGATATTGTTTTTGTTTCTATTGAAGTTTCTGGTCCTAAACTCCATGATTTATCATTAACCCTTGACATAAAACCTTCTCCCACTCACTCTTTTTCGACCCCAATTGTTCTCCAAGCACTCTTCTCCCCTCCCCCCCCTCCCTTGGATCATTCCTCTTCCCTCCCTCTTGTCACTCCCTATCTACCCTATCCTGGTCCTCCCCCCCCTCGGACCCATTTTCACTGGACCCAATGTCTGTTGGTCCTTTTATACCCCCCTTTCTGCCTCACATGCTTTCGAGGGGGGGGCTCCCCAACTCTTCCCGCTAAGAGATATGACCTTATATCATCCAGAAGACAAAAAGATCCCCATCCATATAAGGGTGGCCTAGATCTTGACCCCCCAAAGCCTTCACAAGTTGGCCGAAAATCTCACCTCCATAAGGCCAAGGAGACAACTGCAACCGAAATATGGAAAGGTACTCAATCCACTATTTATAGGTCCCTTAGAGCGGGGAGAGCCCTCCCCCCTGCTCCAAAATGATTTTTATCTCCTACAATTGCAGAGGGATTGGGGGCCCTAAAAAAAATTATCCCTCAAACGAGTCATTATGAGTCTTTCCCTGGATGTCATTTTACTTCAAGAGACTATGTCTTAGGCTACAAAATCCAAAGAATCCTTGGAACCCTTTCTAAATAATTGGTATTTTAGTGCACTGGATGCTGATGGTATGTCGAGGGGGTTGATCACTAGGTGAAGCCAATCCTTTAAGGCATTATCAACATCCTCCTACAAGTCTTTGATTTCTGTGTCCCTAAGGCACAAATATTGTGACTTCTCATTCATGGTGATTAATATTTATGGGACTTATATGGATATGATTCCCTTTTGGTCCTGGATGTCAGAAGGGGGACTCTCAGACCACTTACCGATTGTGTTACAATGGGACACTCTGCACTCTTCTCCGATGTCTCCCCTTAAAGTCTGCCAAGCATGGTTTGGCAAGGAATATTTTACTAAGATGGTTTGGGAGAATTGGTTCCATCTCTCCTTGAATAGTCCCAAGCCATTGATTCTTTAGCTAAGAAATAACCTAAAATGGATTAAACAAGCCATCAAGCAATGGCTCCCAAACTGGGAAAAAATAAAATCACAAGAATTGGCTGCTTTTGAGGGTGAAATTGCCTCCATTCATAAGATACTTGAAGGAGGCAATTTGAGCCCCACTCAGCTAGAGGAATTGAAGGCCCTCAAAAAGAAAAAAAGTTGAATGGTTATTCAAGGAGGAACAAATTTGGCGATTGAAAAGTAGGGCTCTTTGGTTGGAGGTCGGGGATAACAAGACAAAAGTTTTTCATGCATTAACTACTTTTTGGAAGAATAATAATACTATTTGGGAAATAATTGGGGAAGACAAAACTACTCTCTCCTTGTTTGGTGATAAGGTAGAAGCTAGGGATAAATACTTTGAAAACTTCTTCAAGGCCCTTCCTGACAACCCCATCCAGGAGATTCTTGGGGTAGTGCAGAAGTTCACTCGAGTCTTCTCAGAGGATATGAACAAGTCCTTGATGGAGGAGGTCACGAAAAACGAATTAAAAGGGGCTCTTTTTTATTTGTAGAGTGGCAAGAGCCTGGGACCCGATGGTTTCCTAGCATAATTTTACAAAAATTTCTATGAATTAATTAAGTCGGATCTACTGTTGATGATCAGAGAATCCCAAAGGAGTGGGCAGTTCCATGGTGTGCTAAATTCAAATTTTATATGTCTCATTCCAAAAACTAGTAGGCTGAAACCTTTGTTGACTATAGACCTATTTCATGTGCGAATGTCGCTTATAAACTAATTTCAAATATCATTGCTAGAAGACTTTGACAGATGATGAACAATTTGATAAATGAGGAACAATTCAATTTTTTGCACAACAGACAGATCCATGATGCGGTTTCCCTAGCACAAGAGACCATACACTACGCCAATAAAATGAATCTTAAAGATTCCATTCTAAAGTTGGATCTATCAAAAGCATACGACAAGGTGGATTGGACCTTCTTGAGACGTGTCTTTCTACAGATGGGTATGGATATTTCAGTGGTCAATTGGACTTTGGGCTATTTAAACAATGTAACATTTGCAGTGCTCATAAATTTCTCTCCCTCTTGATTATTCAAATTCTCCAGAGGGTTGATATAGGGCTGCCCACTGTCGCCTTTTATCTTCTTGGTGGTGGCAGAAGCCCTCAACCGACTTGTCAAGGAAGCGAGCCACAACAATGATCTTAGAGGCATTAAAGTTTCAGTTTCAGAAAGCATCACATATTTAGTTTTTGTTGACAATATTTTCTGCAGTATTTTCAGGACGGTGGACGAAGCTCGCATCCTTAAGAAGATACTTGATGTTTTCTGTAAGGCCACATGTATGGTAATACATATGGGCAATTCCAACATCATATTTAACAATTGCTCAGATTTGGACAAAATGCACATCAAAAACCTCTTTCCTACTCGTTATCTCTCTATCTTGGATGGCTTGGAATATTTGGGCTTCCAGCTTAAGACGAATTGTTACAAGAAAGAGGATTGGGCTTGGCTCATTAAGAAAATTGAGGCCTGAATCATGGTCTAGGTCAACATGACTCTTTCTCGAGGATGCAGACTAGTCCTAATTAAGACCGTCCTTGAGAGCATACCGATCTATCGGAACTCAATCATGGCTATCCCGAAGGGGGTCCTACGAAAGATTAGGAGAATTTGCTTCCAATATCCTTGGGGTGGACAACACTTCCTAGAAATAATTCCCTTAGCTCGATGGTCAAGAATCACTATGCCAAAAGAGATGGGTGGCTGGGGGTTAAAAGATATTCGACCCTTCGCAAAGGCCTTAGCAGGAAGGAATCTTTGGCGCCTGAATTAGGGAAACTCTCTATGGGTCCGAGTCATGAAATATAAATATTTTCCTGGAAAATCTGTTGCTGAGTGGTTTAGGACTCCCAACAAATCGAGTGCTGGCTCCTTAGTATGGAAATCCTTTGTGCCAGCCTTCACTTTGGTTGGTCCATGGACGACCTAGAAAGTGGGTGATGGTAGGATGGTGCGTTTGGGTTAAGATCCCTGGGTGGGTTCCAGAAACCGTTTTAATCTCTTTTCCCCCTTTATCATGGCCCTCAGGGCTGATGGCCTTCACACACTAGCATACGCTTGTGCAGGACTCCCTCAATTGAGAGGCTGTGCTGGATGGAAATCCACAACGTTTATGGACCTTCCAGCTGATATTACCCAAGAGTGGGATGATTTCTTATACTTACTCTGTGGTAGCTATGTAACTATTAACCCGAAGGTGGAAGACTCCCTGTGTTGGTCGTATAACTCTGCTAAATACTCTTTCACTGCGAAGCTGGGCTACAAATCCTGGAAAGAGACCCATTTCCTAGGAGTAGATTTAAAGTGGTGGTGGAAGCCGTTATGGAAATTTAAAGCCTCTACTTGTTGTAAACTCACATTTTGGTTGGCCCTAAACAAAAAGCTTCTGATTTGGGAAAATAATTGAAAGAGAGGATGGATCGGCCCTGGTAGATTTCCTCTGTGTAAACTCTCCTCAGAATCCATTGCTCATCTATTCATCTCCTGCTCCTATCCAGGTCAGGTCACTGCGGAAATCAAGCACAAGCTTGGGGAAAAGTTGGTTTGGAACGGTTTTACATTGGGAGAATGTTACAGGACTTGGATCTAGGACTGATCTATCAAATTATATGTAGGCCTTAAGAGCTGGTTGATCTCCAATATCTGGTGGGCCGTGAATCAAGCCATTTTCAAAAATAAGGATGTTCCTCCTGCTATTAATGCTTCCATTACTCTATCACGAGCATTTGCTTTCAAAGAAGAACCGGGCCTAAAAAAACCAAGGATCCCCATTCAGACTACTATTGATTATGAGACCCCTTGGGGTTACTTCGATGACGCTAGATAGGGACACCCCCTAGATGTAGGGTGAGGGTGGTGTTAGAAAAACAGAATCGTGAAGCAATACAATAAAACAAATGCGAAAATAAATTAAAAAAAGAATATACATAATACAATAGAGACATAGATATATGTGGTTCACCCAGTGTGGGCTACGTCCACTAGAGAAATTTCCAGCTCCTTCCTTGTTATTATCCAACAAAATGAAGGGATACAACCTACAACACACCCGCTATAACTTCCTCTTCTCTCTCTCACAATATCCTCTCTCAGAATACAATATTCGCGATAATACACAACTGCAATACAATTCCCTCATAAGAGAGGGTTTCCTTCTAGGAAAGAAAAACCATAAAATAACTTCTACCGTCAGATCTGTGACCTTATAATGAACGGTCAAGATTGACTACGAAATTACAATATTTTACAAGGCAATTTTTCCCAAAATTTTTCTTTCGGGGAACTTCCCCCGAATCCCCCACCAGGGGCGACTACAAAATCCCCCTGGAAATAGTTGTGGGGAGGAAAGCCCCTCCACACCCCTCGTTAGGGAATGGGGTCCAAGCACAACTGAAACAAACCTATGAATCAGGAAGATAATTAGGCTCCACAACCAACAATATCCCACTTGGAGACTGATAAAAAAAAACCACTGTTGTTGTACCTGCTAGAATATGCTCCACCTTGGACTTGTCAAATTTATCATCTTCACCTTCATGCTTGAAGACCAACTGAAACTGAGTTGGAACTTAGTTTATCCTTAGTTACTCTCTTTGTTAACATGTCTGCACGATTATGGCTAGTATGTATCTTTTCCAACTTCAAATGTCCATCTTCCAAGACAGATCGTATGAAATGGTACTTGAGATGTATATGATTAGTCTTTGAATGGAAGGATGAGTTCTTTGCGAGATGAATGGCACTCTCACTGTCACAGTACAACCTATTATTCTCCTGCTTCTTTCCTAATTCCTCCATAAACCTCTGTAACCAAATCATCTCTTTACTAGCCTCTGTAGCAACAACATTCTTTGCTTTTGTTGTTGAAAGTGCAACAACCTTTTTGCAGTTTTGAAATACAACTTACTGTTGTTCCACCTACAGTAAAAACATACCTTGTGGTCCTCCTCCTGCTATCTTTATCACCTGCCATATCTGAATCAACATATCCCTGTAGAACAATGTTTGAACCTCCAAAACATAATGCATGAGTAGCAGTGCCTCTCAAATACCTGAGAATTCACTTTACTACCTCTCAATGTTCTTTACCTGGATTGTTCATATACTTGCTCACAACTCCCACTGCATGTGCAATATCTGGTCTTGTGCAAACAATCTCATACATCAAACTTCCAACTGCTAATGAATAAGGGACATTGGACATGTATTCTATCTCCTCCAGTGTCTGGGGACACATTCCTTTAGTTAATTTTAAATGGCTAGCCAAAGGTGTACTAACTAGTTTTCCATTCTGCATTCTAAACCTCTCCAACACCTTGTCTATGTACTCACTCTGAGACAATGTCAATTTGCGATTTTTCCCATCTCTTTTTATTCTCATACCAAGTATTTTCTTTACAGCACCCAAATCCTTCATTGCAAATGAATTAGCTAATTTCTTCTTGAACACATTTATATCCTCCATATTAGACCCTACAACAAGCATGTCATCTACATACAATAGCAAGATAATACAACTTCAATTTTCTAACCTTTTAAAATAAACACATTGATCATAATGACATTTACTATAACCTTGTTCTATCATAAACATGTCAAAATTCAAATACCACTGCCTTGGAGCTTGCTTTAGGCCATACAAGCTCTTCTTCAACCTGCATACCAAATTCTCCTTTCATTTGACCTCATACCCCTAAGGATGCCACATATAAATCTTTTCCTCCAAATCTCCATGGAGAAGATCTATTTTTACATCTAACTGTTCAAGATGCAAATCTTTTACTGCCACAAGACTTAAAATAGTCATAATTGAAATCATATTAACAACAGGAGAAAATGTTTTATCAAAATCTATACCTTTCTTTTGTGCAAACCCCTTTACAACAAGTCTAGCATTGTACCGATTTTTTCCTCCATCTTCTTCCTTCAACCTGTAAACCCATTTATTCTACAATGTTGTTTTTTCTGGAAGCAATTGAACCAAGTCCCAAGTCTATTTATTTACCAAGGAATCCATTTCCTCTTTCATGCCTTGCTCCCACTTATTTTTAGTGTCTAACTACATTGCTTCTTCATAACTTTCTAGTTCAACAAAATCAATCAAGAATAAATAATACAGTGAAGGGGAGTATTGTTCAGGGGGTATATTTAACCTGGAAGATCTTCTAACAACACTTGCAGGAGTTTGAGGTACCAACTGCTCCTGTTGTTGTACACTTTTATTTTCTAGTACCTTTGAAATTTCTTTTTCGATGATCTCATCAAGCACTGTGTATTCTAGTTTTTATTTTTCATGTTTCTTTCCCTACAACTGATATTTGTACATGACCTTCTCATTGAATATGATATCTTTACTTCTGATGACTTTGTGATTTTCATAATCCCACAAGCGATAACTGAAATCATTAACACCATATCCAATAAAGGTACACTTCTTGGATTTTGCTTCAAGCTTTGTTCTATTTTCTTTATCAATATGGACAAATGCTTCACAACCAAATGTCTTAAAAAATGAATAGTTTACCTTTTTACATGTCCATGCCTCCTCTGGAATTCCACCATCRAAAGAGATTGACAGTCCTATGTTTATTAAGTAAACAACAATATTTACAACATCTTCCCAAAACTGTAAGGGAAACCCTGCATGCAATCTCATACTCCTTGCATGCTCCATGATTGTCCTATTCATCATTTCTGACACATTATTTTCTTGTGGTGTTGTTGGAACTGTCTTCTCACTACGAATCTCATGGTATGAAAAATAATCATCAAACTCCTTGCTGCAATATTCACCTCCATTGTCTAATCTGAGACACTTCAACCTTTTTCCTTTCTCATTCTCAACCAAAGCTTTTCATTTCTTAAAAGTATAAAAAACATTAGATTTTTTTTTTAATGCAATAAACCCAAGTTTTTCTAGTTTCATCATCAATAAAAGTAACATAATAATGAGAGTCACCAAGAGATGATACCTGAGTTGGTCCCCATACATCTGTATGCACAAGCTCTAACTTTTGATTCTTCTTTACCTTTCCAACTCTAATAAATATGACTATCTTCTGTTCTCCATAAACATAGTTCTTACAGAAATTCAAATCAACTTTTTAAAGATCTGGCAACAAATTCCTTTTGTGAAGTATCTGCATCCCATTCTCATTCATGTGTCCAAGCCTATGATGCCAAAGTGTTGTATCCACTCCTGTAGAATCTAAAGAGATAGAAGAATTAATATTACCAGTACATAAATACAATGTACCTACCTTCTCTCCTTTTTCTATCACCAATGATCCTTTGGTGACCTTCCATGCCTTATCTGTAAATATAGATATAAATCCTTCACTTTCCAACTTCCCTGTTGAAATTATATTTTTCCTTAGATCTGGAACATGTCTTACCTCTTTGAACAACCATTGGTTTCCATTCTTTTTCTTTATTTGTACCTTACCCATTCCAACAATTTTACATGGTGCATCATCACCCAAATGAGCCTGTCCAAAATCACCTTGAACATAATATGGAAAATGTTTCCTATGGGGTGTGGCATGAAATGAAGCCCCTGAATCTACTACCCAAGACTCAGAAATATTATCTACAGAAAGAATCAAAACATCTTGTAACACATCACCTACTACATTTGCTTCATGGTTTTTCTCTTGTTGTCCATCTCTTTGTTTCTTTTGAGCTCTGCAGTCTTTCTTCATATGGCCTTTCGTCCCACAATTCCAACACTCTATCTTTCTGAGTCTAGATTTGGATCTTCCCTTCCTAGAATTCCCACAGTTCCCTGAGCCCTTTCCTCTATCTTTTTGTCTTCCCCTGTTCTCCACGCTCAACACATTACCGGATGTCTCACCTGTGATTTTCCATCGTGTTAGTCACCATTACTTTTTTTGTGTGTGAAATCAATATTTCAGAATCTAGCGGGACGATAAACTGGTTTGGAAGCTTGATAAACTAGGAAAGGGGCTAAATATGGAAGGGAGAGGCTAAATATGGTAGGAGCACAAAGTTGATCGGGCTCAATGCATTGCAGATGTGAGTTCTCAAGATCAATGACCGAGAATGATTTCAGGGGGAGAAGTTGCGTGGGGGTTAATTTTGGAGAGCGGGCCCAAAATTTAAACCATGGTTTTCGTTCGAGGTTACATGGTACCACCAGGCACATTTCAAGATGAAAAGCGGGTTGCCTCAAACCACTTTATCACGACCCCAAAAAGAGGAAAAGTATAAAAGTGCATCTTGTCGTTTATTTTATTGTATTTTGAATGCTGGACCATTAAAACCCTGGCATGATCACCATTTTTCACTTGCAGCTCAACAGTACACCAATTGCATGCCATTTCCACTCGTTTCTAGATATTTTTCATCATAACCATGGATCCTATCATAACCTCAGTAGCATAACAAGATCCTGTGGCAAATGAAGAAGCTCTAATTGACCGAGATTCATATATTTCTTATGTCGAAATCACTATTTCTCCTATCTTTGTGTCCAGGAGAAACCTGTCGGATAAAGTAGGAAAGTGTATACCATTCCTTGAAGCAGTTCAGGCCACCATAGTCCCTTATGCTGTTGAAATTTCTTTCTCGTTTCCCAAATTTATAGGTTGGTGCGCCGAACAATATTCCCATGAAGAAAGAGTCGTCGTGAATAAACGAGGGTCCGAGGTCTTGTGTAGAGTAGAGAGTCTGTCAATTCGAGAGTCCCTCGGTATACCATAGTCTTTTTCCACAATTTCTGAACCTTTCAATGAAGAGAAGATGATTAAGGTATACAGAGAATGTCCATCAGAGGTCCGAGATCCATTTTTACAAATAACCTGAACATTTTTCAGAGGGTTTGTCTTTGCCAATGAATGTAAATATAATGGTCATTGAAGTCCAATGGGCTTTCTCCCTGTTGAATCAAGTTTTAGGTCTAAACAATGACAAATATGTGGATGAAGTCATGCTCGGTTTCCTTTTGACCCTTTTTAAGTAAGAGTCTGGTCTGTCAGTCCATATCAGTTTTGATCAATTCCTAGCTGATAATATCCATAAACAACTAGTGAATTTTCTCTCTCTAAGACATTTCAGATACTACACCTATCTGTTGATAATTTTCCTAGAAACCAACAAGAGAGAATTTATTGAAGCAACACTTGTTTCAATTGAATGTAAAAGGATTACATTACTTATCTTCATCAACAAAATCATGTCCAAAGTTTAAAGTTTGATTTTCAATACCAGCCTACCTAGAGTTTTGGATGACATGAGAAGCTATCTACAACCAAATCCAGAGAACAAAGTTGGGGATTGGGTACTATTCATGCACTCAACAGTAATCTGGGTTTATGGTTGCCAAGAATCCCCTTACCTATTGCCTATTTTTCTAAATCCTATAATATTTTCCCTTGAATTTATCAGGCATAGAGTTATATCTGAGACAGAGCATTTCCTGAAGTTTCACAAAGCCTCCAACCTCAAGTTCCCTTTTATCATTAGCCCCTTCATTGTCAAAACCAGATCATGCTTATCTCAGGTTCAAGAAAAGTTCAAAGAGTTTGGTTTTTCACAGCTACACGGAAGAATATATGATCCACACCAAATCATATCCAAGAGAAGATTGATGAACAAACATGCCCCTTATGAGCATGAACATGTTGAGGGTTTTGATAAAATGGAAAATCTAGAAGTCTGTGTTGATATGGAAGCAATATTGCAACCAAATCAAACAAAACAAGTGGAGGAAACCCTGCAACAAAGTCAAATACAACAAGCTCCTCAGAAACTGATAGTCAAATTTCCTAAGATAAGTGTTTACAACAAGAGAATCATTTCAGATGCCTTGGGCATCAGTGACCAGCAAAATGCCCCAAAGAAGATGAAGATTACACAGTCTCCACAAATAGTGGACTTAAAAGAGGAAGAGCCCAAAGAACAAGTAAATCTAGATATGGTGGAAAGTGGTAGTAGCACTGTAGAGGTTGAAAAGGAAAGTAAACTCCAGAGTGAAGGCAACTCAAGAACCTTTAGCAGCAAGAAATTGATCTTTGATAGAACATCTGAGGCAGTCTATCAATCTAAAGAAGATTTGGAAAAATAATATGCTGAGAAGGGAAACATAGCTCTGGGTGAGATGAGGGATTTGGTCCCTGAAGTGGAAAATATTTCTCAGCATAAATATTCTCTGTTCAAAGTGAGGGATGTTGAAAAGAGAACCTTTAAAATTGCAATTGTAGATGAAGACAAAGTCTCTAAATTAAATATAAGATATGATAACATAAGTGGTACAGACAAGGTCCAATTCCATAAGCATACCAGTGATATGTTGTACTCTGATTATTGAGTTTAAGCTTGAAGAATTCAAAACTATGATCTTATGCAATGGAATTGGAAGGACAATTGAGGCAGGAAAAAGCATCTAGCAGAGATTGGAAGAATTAGGTCAAGATATTGGAATCTGAAGGCCCCCAAGGGTTGAAATCCTCATTGGATGAGAAAGACAAATTAATTCAAAGTTTGAAGAAGAAATTGAAAATTTCTGCTACAGAGCATCCACAAACAACAGAATTGGTTTCTCTGGAAAAGGAAAAGGAAACACTTCGTCAAGAGACATTGGACTACAAGGCTAGGGTGTTTCAGCTAGTATGAGAAAAGGTGAAATGGTCACAAGAGCATGCATAATTACTAAACAAGGCTGTAGTTGCATCTCCTATTGCAGAATTCAGGTCAAACACTGAAGGGCTTGTCTAGGCTATGTCGCAAATTAGCTTGAAAGAAGGAGAAATCAAAGGGATAAAAGGAAGCATAGAGAAATTGAAGCACGAGATGCAGGCAAAGGATGAAAGAATGGCTCAATTTCAAAAGGAGAATGAAGTCTTGCAGGAAAGGATAGATAAATTGAAGATGAGGTTAAGAGGCAAAGGCCCATTGCAGGTGGACAAACATATCATCTGGGACTCTATAGCTGCGGAATCTACCAAGTTCAGAGTATATTTGAATTTCATTAATGATAAAGACAATATATCCATCACAAACAGAAGCAGGTGAACTATTGTGAATGAAACTTTAGCAAAGAAACCATCAGAATGGGCCCATAATGCCATAAATATACTCAATGTTGTTCCTAATTCAGACCTTTAGACTATTGGGGTTAAAGACAAAACTACATTGATTATCTGGTCCAGGAGGGTTATTGCTAAACATAACCTGTGGAAATTAGTCCAAACCAAGGAAACACAGATGGAACAGAGTGTACATGAGTTCAAGGATTTGTTCAAAGAATTGTTTATCAAAGGACTTCCACCATTTTGGGATGGCAAGGGAAAATTGTATGATCAAGAAGAATACAATGCTCGCCTGACTTAGTACAGATTGGATCACTCCAAGTTTGAAACCCTGGAGGAAAATCTGAAAGGAGCTACATTAGAGCATCTAATTACATAATTTGAAATTTTGAATCAGTTCAAAGCAGTCAAACTTGAACTACTAGTCATGTCATATGCTTCTTGCATTGACCTGGAGATTCTGATAAAGGAAATGATAGATTATGATATCCCTTTTGACTTGCAATGGAAGGAGATAGTACGGCTGGGTAAGACAAAATCCAATTTTCCAGGGTCCAGTAAATGATGTCTAGATGTCACTAAAGATGGTAGATCATGTGGAAGACCAAATCAGAACAAGTGGTGAGGAAAGGGACCAAAATGCCAGAGGAGCCAGAGTCTGGGTCAAGAAAAATTTCTTGTAATCATTGCAAACGGTTTCAAAAACCAAAGCGTTTCTTTTAATCATTATAAACGGTTTCAAAACCGAAACGTTTCATTTTAATCATTGTAATCAATTTCAAACCGAAGGAACTCAACTTGTATAAATATTAGGAGTTCCAAATGTATTAATTGTTGGCAGAAGTGCAAGGGCACGATTTTAGCTATTTGGAACTTGAATGTAATTTTCTGAAGCTGAATAGAATACACATGCAGATGTCTTGAAGTTTCCATGAAAAGATTCTAATGGTGGTGGTCTGAGTTTTGTCTTCTCTCTTTGTATGTATTTCCTGTATTTTTGATTTCATTTCCACTGTCTTCTGTTTAAATTGGATAGTTAAAGGCACATAATTCATCTTGTGATGCTCTTGTCTTAAGCAATTTAAACTATGTTATGTTCTTCCTAACTAAGTCATAATTCATTTATTTAATGCTTTGATACAGTTGTATGTTTTTCCTTTCTTCTTACACTCTGCAAATTACAATTTATAACTCAAATTTATCACCTCATTTAGCCTTTATCCTCTAGAGAGTTCTACCAACTAGTCAATGCTTCCATTCGTTTTCAAAAGTTTGACTCCATAGCCCTAAGTGTCCCTCCCCTTCCTTGTCAACAAAATTATAAAAAACCTCTCAAAGAAACAAAACCTAGCCAATGATTTGGTAAAGAAAACTCATCTATTAAAGACCAAGTGACAAGAGAGAGCCCTCTATGAGATGAGTAGGCTAGTACCCAGCTCTAAAGTGGTTTGTAGGTTACCTCTGTCATTTTTTTTTTATCAGCTGGACAAATTTACAGAGTGCTAACACATCGCATTTCCTCGCTAAGGATAACACCAACAACATCATCAAATTTTAGAGTGTTTGAACCAGAGACAAAGTTACTTACAACCATGACTAAGCTATTCTAGCTTTCTGTTAATGATCACAAGATTAGAAGATCCCTGACCTCATCATAAAATTCCACTTTTACATAACTTAGCTGATTAGTAAATGTATTAAATTCATTTAAATGATTTGCAACATACCCACCTTCTGAAATCTTCATATTAAATAATCGCTTCATTAGAAATACCTGATTGGACACCGAGGGTTTTTCATATAGTTTATCCAATGCGTCCATCAACTCCTTCATTGTCTTTTATTTTGAAATATTGAAAGCCACCAACGTTGCCAAGCTCATCTATATTGTTCCTAGTGCCTTTTTGTCGAGAACCTCCCATTCTTCATCCTTCATGGTCGTCGGCTTCTTTGTTATTCTGTCCAATGGTCAGAATATATCCTTCTGATATAAATAATATTCCATATGCATCTTCCATAAATGGCAGTTTTGACCATCAAATTTATCGACCCTAAACTTTCCATATTTTGCCATTGCTCTCACTTGAACCAGGAACCCTCTTTTCTTGCGAGTTATATTTCGCTCTGATACTAGTTGTTAGAAAAATGGGATTGTGGAGCAGTAAAATAAAAAAAATACGGAAATAAAACACATAATATACACAATACAATAGAGACACATATATACATGGTTCACCCAGTGTTGGCTACGTCCACCATAGAAATTGCCAGGTCCTTCCTTTTTATTATCCAACAAAATGAAGTGATAAAACCTACAACACACCCGCTGCAACTTCCTCTTCTCTCTCTCATAGTCTCCTCTCTTAGAATACAATATTCACAATAATACACAACCACAATACAATTCCCTCATAAGAGAGGGTCGCCTTCTAGGAAAAAAAAACCCTAAAATAACTTCTATTGTCAGATCTGCGACCTTATAATGAACGGTCCAGATTGACTATGAAATTAAAATATTTTAAAAGGCAATTTTTCCCAAGGAAATTAACTTCTACCCCAAATCCATTGCTAGAGCGGGGATACAAAACCCCCTAGCGAAAGCTGTTGGGGGGGAAGCCCCCCCAAACCCCCCATTAGAGAATGGGGTCCAAGCATGGATGAAACAAACCTCTGAATTAGGAAGATAATTGGGCTCCACAACGAACAAGTGGTTCTTTTCCTATCTCATAGTCACTATGCCTGAGGTCCCAGATCAAACAACAGGACTGAGATCATTGGACTTTGGAATCTCCTTAAGGCTACAAAGGAAAAATACATACAAAGACTCCAGGTTTTTGGTGACTCCAAGCTGGTTATAGATTGGGATATGAATAAAGTCAACATTCAGAACATCGGGCTTGAACCCATCATGAGGGAGATTAGAGAAACTTTCAATTCT
>ML831206.1:14637-59500 GCA_009831015.1 Picea engelmannii
AGCTCAAAGCCATTCTAACCAAGCTAACAATCTCAAGCCAAATCCAACTAAGCTTAATCCAACCCACTTTCTCCATGAGAGCTCCTCTCCTTTTATAAGATGAAGAGGATAAGGTGAGGAGGTTAGGATGATCCCACTAAATCCTGAAAGCGAGTAAGATCCAAACCGTTCGGAAGCCACCTCACTATAGAAGCTTATCCTTCTAGAAGCATCGATAAAATGCTCATTTTTCCCACGTACGAAGGCCGCCGCACCCTAGCTATAGAGCAACCTGCGGAAACTCCACAAACTAGCTATAGAGGAAGGTGCGGAAATCAGTCATTTCCGCACCTTATGTATAGTGAAACCCGCATAAATCTTCCTTAATAGGGTTTTTTCAAAGGAAAATACAACTTCTTCTCTCATGAAAAGTTATTTTCCATTCTTTCTTTAGGAATTCAGGCCACTGACCCCTCTGAAGGAAACATATAGGTTTACATCATTAACGGTCATAGGGATGACGAAAATAATGTGTAACAGAGAGCCCCCCAAAGTATGAAGTTAGAACAGAGTGATAGCTGAAATACTTTGTCGAGTGTGTGTAGGGAACAAGGAACACGTCGGTCAGAAACCTGCCAACAAACAAAGGAATACAATACAATAATATATCATCATTGAGGTAGGCATTCCCATACTCAGAATATAAATGACTCAAAGCATAAATGTCGACATGCAAATATCCATGTCAAGTAAGATAGGTCATGGCCACTAAACATTCACTGTGGATCCATGCCAATATGACTCAAATATGAACATAGCCACCAAAAATACACTGTGGATCTATGTGTTAAAGACTCAAATTTGAACATAGCCACGAGACATACAATGTGTATCTATGTAACCGTATACTGAATATACTCCAACGCAACCTGAATCTTCCAGAAAAGATCCAGGGTCTTCATCTCCACCACTCTATAGTACAAATATAGCCATGTGATTACAGGTGCTGAAGTCGAACATGGTAGAAACCACTTGATTACCGGTCAATGATGAGAACCGTTAACAAGTGCGAGGGAAATCACCATTAATGTCAATGAATCCCAAGGTACACTAGTACAATCCAATGAATGTGAATTAATGAGTTGAAGTCGAACACTCGGCAGAATCTCTCGATCAGGGGTCAATGATGAAAACCCACTGTCGAAAGCGAGGAAACCTGCCATTGAGGCATGCAAGTTCCAAGGTACCAATTAGTTTCTAAGTATAATTCCTGGATAATGAGTTGAAGTCGACATGAAAAGATTCATCATAGGAGGGCCTTAATGTATCCCCCATCAATGACACGAAACATGTAACAATATTTGAAGCAGATTAGAGTAATAAGTGATTTAGGGTTGACTCAGGGATGGGTGACGCAATAGAAGGCTTAAGGACTGCAGAAATGGCCGACACAATAGAAGGATTTCCGGGTTGAACTTCTCTTTGAACATATTGATGACACGACAATTGTCTTGGAAAACACTGACTCAACAACAGGGACCACGGACCAATTTGTAATCTTAGAAAGGGGTATGATCAAGAGGCAAGCATATTTTCCAACCTAGACACAAAGCAAGTGAAAGGGTGTCATGTTCAAAAGTGACTCTTCCATATAATACAAGTTTAAATACATTTCTTTCCCAATTCCCCCCCCACCATCTCTGGCGAGTACCTCTTTATTTTTACACAAGCTTGAGGAGGATAACATATGCTTGAACTGTAAGATCCTTCAGATGAGTCCTTCAGAGTATATTTAACAAACCCTTGGAAGGAGTGGTTCGGTCCCATATGGGCCTTTCGATGTTTGTTTAACGAGTCCAAAGAAATAAAACTCAGGGGTTTTTCATGTTTAGAGAGTCCGAGAAACACTTAAAGAGGACTCTCTCAGTTCCTTTTTCGTAAATCAGTTTAATGAGACCGAAAAAGTGATAAATTATTGCCCATCAAATGTTTTCTTCAAATACTTTTACGAGCGTGAAAAGAACAAGATCGCTCAAAAATCTTTTCATGTTTAGAGAGTTTGAAAAGAGCTTAAAAGGAACTCCAGGGGGTTCCTTTTTTGTATAACCTTTATGAGTCCGAAAAAGTGATAAAGGTATACTCGACAACCTTTTCATGTTTAGAGAGTCCGAAAAGAGCTTAAAGGGAACTCCAGGGGGTTCATTTTTCGTATAACCTTTACGAGTCCGAAAAGTGATAAAAGTATGCTCGGTTACATTCTCACGTATTTACGAGCACGAGAAAGAACAAAGACTAATCTCGGTAACTTATTCTCATGTATTTACGAGCATGAGAAAGAACAAAGGCTAAGCTCGGGATTGTTTTCATTTTTACGCAAGCTTTAAAACAAAACAAAACTATGCTTGGGATAGATTTTATTTTTTCACAAGCTTAAAACTAAACAAAACTATGCTTGGACATAGTTTCATTTTTACACAAGCTTGAACCATAGGAAACTATGCTTGAGGTAGGTGGTTTCATTTTTACACAATCTTGAACCATACAAAACTGTGCTTGATGACTTCCCAACGCATTATTCAGGGATGGTTGGTACTTAGCCCCCAGCTTAAGAAGCTAGAGGTTTAACTTCAACATGAAGTCCAGAGGATGAAAGCATTGCCCCCCAAGCTTCGTTTCATCCAACTGCAAAGGCGAATGAAAGGAACCTTCAAATACTGGACGAAGGACTTGACTCAAATAGAGAGGGGGAAGACTATTTCATTTTTTAACAAGCTTGACATAGGAGTGAGAACTATGCTTGAGAATCTAGGTTCAATCCCGACCTTTGTTTTATTGTTTAACGAGATTGACACAGAAACATGAACTATGCTCGTAACCTTCATTTCATTTTTTAACGAGGTTTCCACAGAGACGCAAAACTGTCCTCAAAACCTCTATTTCATTTTTTAACGAGGTTGCCACAGAGACGTGAAAACTATCCTCGAAGCTGGTTGTATTTTTTAACGAGCTTGAAATCAGAAAATCATGCTTAAAGATGGCTTCTTTATCATCGCTTCCAAGAGGACAATGCTCCGAAAGGACACCATGTGAACGAACAAAACTCGGTCATGGCTTCCAATAGATCTTCACTGGACGGAAGAAACAGACGCTGGAAGGAACACATGTTGAGGCTTGCGACAGGGGTAAGGAGATCAAGCTCTAAAGAACCTATAGAAGAGATAACTGTAACACCCTATTTCTCCTAGTCTGTAAAAATAACTATATTGGCCAAGAACTATGGCAAACTCAAAGATGTGAATGTTTGATTCGACGGACCTTTGTATAAAAGGTCGATGAATGTAAATTATGTTATGATTATGTGTTGCATGACTGCTGGGAGGGGGATGTGCTAAAAGAGACCATGATGGATAATGAAAGGTGGTGGAAGGGACCTGGAATGGTTGCGTTAACTTCCAACGAGCCAATACCATACTGGTTTTTACTTTCTCAAAGACCAAAGAAACTCTCTGACCCTGAAATGGATTTCCCGTCAGATTGGTAGGTGGGGAGGCTCCTCAAGAATTAATGAGGGGATGGGGGTGAATCACCCATCTGTAACAACCCCCAGACTTGACCACAGATGGGGAAATTCATGCCACACGCAATCTTACAGAGAAAAGGCAAGAGAGGAAGTGTTGTAAGGGGAGAGAAGAGAGAATACGCGCGACAGAGATCGCGGAAGAGAACCGGGAGAAACTTGGAAAATGCAGGGAGTTCTGAACAGAGGAGGAGGAGAGTAACCTTCGTCCTTGACTTCCGTTGAGCTGGAAGTAGGAGACTGAATCTCAAGCATTGTGGTCAAGCTCGGGGGTGGCTAGTGGTAAATCCGTTTGGAGTCACTGAGCCTGCGGTTGGGTGGAAACGAGAACCCCTGTCAGCAGTCGCATCACACCTGGTGTTTCTGATAAGTGTTTATATCTTGTATCTTGAATTGAATATCCTGGACACATGCTCATGTTTATACGCTCATAAATGGTTTCTGTATTGAAGTGTTTGCCTTGTGTTTTGATCGGAAATAATGGATGCATGCTTATACTCATATGACCATAATCGGTTTAGGTATAGAATGAATAAGTCCAAAATACGAGTCTGTTCCCTTGAGATTTGTTCCATCCACTTGACTCGCGCTATGTCCTGGTTTGATTTCCCGAAAGCACCTCCTCCTGGGAAGTTCCCTCGCATTCCAGAGCTGGAGTGAGTCCCTTGAAAAGACTACCATTTTAGTAAACCCACGAGTTTACTTTACCCCTGACATAGAGTTCATAGCTCGACGAATTAGGAAGGCTTTTCATTCAGGTCACCAAGCCTAGGGATAATTACCCAAGAAACCGCTGAAGGATCATGTGATCTGAGTCTGGAAACCTTGTACAAGAGAGAGTAGTTCTCTAAGGTTTTCAGCGTTTCGGCACTCAAGAAACCAAAGGGTAAGACCCCTTGTTTTCGCAAGTCGTGAAATCCCAGTACTCGAAACCCCGACGCGCTTTGTGGATGAGCCGGTTTTGTGTGAATAGGTTTCAGTGTTTCGACACCCGGGAAACCAAAGGGTAAGACCCCTTGTTTTCGCAAGTCGTGAAATCCCGGTACTCGAAACCCCGACGCGCTTTGTGGATGAGTTGGTTTTGCGTGAATAGGTTTCGACATTTTGACACCCGGGAAACCAAACCAAAGGGTAAGACCCCTTGTTTTCGCAAGTCGTGAAATCCTGGTACCTGAAACCCCGACGCGCTTTGTGGATGAGCCGGTTTTGCGTGAATAGGTTTCGGCGTTTCGGCACCCGGGAAACCAAAGGGTAAGACCCCTCGTTTTCGCAAGTCACGAAATCCCGGTACCCGAAATCCCGACACGCTCTGTGGATGAGCCAGTTTTGCGTGAATAGGTTTCGGCGTTTCGGCACCCGAGAAACCAAAGGGTAAGACCCCTTGTTTTCGCAAGTCGCGAAATCCCGGTACTCGAAACCCCGACGCGCTCTGTGGATGAGCTTGTTTTGCGTGAATAGGTTTCGGCGTTCGGCACCCGGGAAACCAAAGGGTAAGACCCCTCGTTTTCGCAAGTCGCGAAATCCCGGTACCCGAAACCCCGACGCGTTCTATGGATGAGCCCTAGGTCACAGGGCAGAGTCATGTAGTAGAAGGAGGAGGTAGGTGCTAGCAGTTAATCAAGAGTCAAAACTCGAGAATCGACATTTCAGGTCCCAAAAGAATCTGGACCATCCATTTGTAGGGGACGCGTGGCGAAGGTCTAAAGTCACCGGGGTTCTAGACATCAGAGGAATAGGAGTGAAGGCCCCACCAGAAATCCCAAAAGGTAGAATGTTGGGATTTAATCCAGGCTGTTGATCAAGCCGACGATTTGGACCGTAGATCCGGATGATAATAGGCTTTCGAGTCACGGGGATAGAAAAAGGGAAAGGAGGAACGCTTGCATCGCGATTCCCAAAATCGCGAAACCTCGAAAGCATTTAGAGGATTAACACCAGGTCATAGGATTGATTGTATGACAAGCGACCCAAGGGAGGAGCTAAGGATTTGTTAGATCCTTTCGAGTTTCAACATTTCGAAAGACAGAGAACAGGGGAACGCTTGCATTGTGATTCCCCGAATCGCGAAAGCTGGAAGCGCCTTTTTGGTAAGGCCTGTGGTCATAGACAACGATCACATGGAGGAGGATAAGGGAAGGGATGGTCTGCGCTAGGCCCCATAGAAATTTAGGGATTCTGTCCCTCGAAGAAAAGACAAATGGAAAATCCTAGTTGCCATAGTGGGTGTGTGACAATAATCATGTCAACTATCGTATCTAGGTCATAGGAGACTGAGCTTACAGTGAGAGGTTCATCGTCATCGACAACTGGAGGCATGGGAGATAACGCCACATAATTGACCCGTGACAAGGGTGACACCGATTGCATATACAAACCATTTAGGGGGGTTATCGAGGTCAAGTCAGGACCGACAAATGAAAGTTGATCAATAGTCACAATTATTCCATCGTGCGGGAAAGATATAACACAAAAAAGAGTGGACACAATAGCTTTCATGACATAGACATAATCTTTCCCAAGGAGCAAAGCGAAATCCAAGGGGTCGTGGACTACCATGACATCAATAAAGACAGTTTTCCCTCTCAAAGTCACAGGAAACTAAGGAAGGGTCCCTAAAGGTTGGTTGGTTCTTCTGTTAAAAGCTAACAGATTCTGCGTAACCGATGCAAGCTGAGGACAACCCAAATCTTGCCAAGCAATAGAGGACAAAATACTAACGAACACACCTTCATCTATCAACATCCGAGGAACGACCCGACCACAAACCTGAATTGTAATCGAGAAAGGAATGTGAGAGGGAAGACGAGGTCCAGTTAGCACACCCCAATTGAAAAGGATGGACTCATTACTTGGAGGGTGTTCTACGGGAGAAGGAGGAATCCCCCCTAGCACAGTAGATTCTGTATCAACAAGAAAAACATGGGCAGTATTAAGTATACTCTTGAGCGAGAGAGTAGGATCGACTGAAGATGAGATCAGATTGACCACTTGGGTTACATTCTCCAAGGAGAGAATTGGGTTGATGACTGAAAACGGATCAACCGCTTGGGTTGCATTCTCCAAGGGGAGAATGGGGTCGATGATTAGAAATGGATCGACTGCTTGGGTTGCACTCTCTAACGGGAGAGTGGGATTGATCGAAGATGGTATCAGATCGACTACTTTATCAACTGGTTCAACTAAGGACGTGACCAGATTGACGACATGATCAACCAGACTGACCGACGAAGGGGCCGAATCGGTCATTCCATCAACTATAGGGGGGTTGAGAGAAAGCTTGCGATAAGAAGCTGGAAGTTGAGGCTGGGGGACAATCACTTCTTCCAGTAATTTCAAGGCTTCGTCCATATGAGGGAAAAGGTGAGTTAGATGACTCCCTTTGCATAACATGCACAAGAACTTGACTCTACTTTTCTTTTTCCCAATGGTATCCTGACTAGTTGACGGTAGGTCATCAACATGTTGTTCAGAGGTTGACGACCCGGGTTGGCGAGGGTGTGTAGACCAAGATTCTATAACCTTGGATAGACCAGGGCAATCTTTAAGAAGATGGCTACCCTTACAAATCCTGCAAGGGTACTTGGGCTTACGAGTTTTTTGGGTGATCTTGGCATCATCAACACTCCCAACATGATTAACAGTAACTAGTTTCTTTCCAACATGTTTGACAGTGGTTGGAAATTTGGACCCTTTCATATTTTTCTTCTTCTTATTCTTCCTTTTCTTCTTCTTCTTATTTACTGGGTTACTAGCTTCAGAGCTTTCACTCGGTGAAGAAGATGAAACATAAGAAGGCCTTGCAAGCAAAGAGGTTGAAGGAGATATTATTGGTGAAGAAGGCGAAGGATCAACATGAGGTTGATGTTCTTGGGGGGAAGTGCTTACAAATGAAGGACTAGATGCATTCGAGATTATCTAAGTGGAAAACAACCACACCGAAAATCCAATCGTGAGGCCTGGAAGGATCAAAGTAGCAATGTGAGGAGGACCAATGTTTCCTTAAGAAGGAAAAACAAAAGGTTCCCCTGGAGCAGGGGTTCCTTCATTGGTCATTTCGGGAACTAATGCCATCAAAACAAAGATCCAATCTAGAGTCCACTAGGGAAAACAAACATCACACGCTAAAAATCTAGTAAGCAAGCAAGAAAACAAAACCTTCTCACAATGAACTCACTAGTTGGTGATGAAATCCAAAGTCGCAGGAACAATGTAAGAAAGGGATGAGATAGAGCGGGTGGAAAAGTTACGTTGATGACCTGCTTAATGGACTTACACCCTGGTTCAAGCTCCCACACATAATCGTGGGTATACCCTCCAAGGAGCCCGAGTGAGTTTGGCCAATGTCGATTCCAGGTAACATGAAGACTTGCCCCTCCACAGTCACCTCGTGTAAAGGCCCTAAAGAGATAGGCCACTAAGGTTACCAATTACTATAGTAATGCCTGGGGAAACAATCGACAGTTCGATCCATGCGCAAAGGCAGGGTATCTAGCCCGAAATCAACTTGAAAGGCTTCCACTCATCATTGTGGGTATACCTTCAAGCGACCCCCACAATACGCACAATCTCTACACCAAGAACAACAAAGCAGGGTGAGTAACTTTGCGAGTCTCAATGAGACCTCAGGTTTGACCCTTGTGTGAGAAGGGCTTCCTAGGACAAAATGTAGCAAGTGGATTTCATCGCTCCCTAACACAAGATTTTATGTTTGTTTGCAGCTTTGGAAAGTTATCTTTCACACCTATTTCAAAGCCCTACAACTAATCTAATGTAGGTTTGCTACTAGAAAATATAAAAATGTCTAATCAATTTTTATAAGCGATTTATTTTATGGCTGTTGTTACTCAAAAGGAAAATGGCGTGGACAATATGGTGTTTTGACCGACTCGAAAGTTATGCAAAGAGATGAAGATGAAATCTTTTCATTTCGATGAAAACTATGCTACGAGAAGGAGAAAACATTTATCATTCCCATATGCACAATGTCCCCAAAATTTTGAAACTCATCAACATGAATATCTTCAAGAAATCGAATGCAAGGATGCCCCCAATCTAATATAAAGCAAGAAATTACAATTTTTTGTTTCAAATATAGCTAAAAGCAATAGCAAATCGACATGAAACAAAGCAACCCAAACAATTTTCTCTTTTAACGCAAACTATTCAATAAAAGAAAAAGAAGTTCTTTCACCAAACAATTCTAAAGAAAAGATAGTGCTTTGTAACTGAAAGACACTGAAAGCAAGCGACTAAATCTTTCAAAAGAAAATAGAACAAAGATGGATAAAAGCAGTTTCAAAGCTGTCAAGCAGACTTTAAATAGATCATAATCAAACCCAAAAATTCACCGCAAAACCAAATCCAAGGTCTGGGTAAGGAAAAAACCATCAAAAATCAAAATTTTCACAATTTCTGTAGGTTGTAGACTAACACAGTGCGGAAATCATTGATTTCCACAGGCCAGATATGGGTAAGGTGCAGAGTTTCCTCATTGGTCTAAACAGTTAGGGTGCGGAAATCCCAAGTCGCCACACTGTCCCTCAAAGCAGGGTGCGTAAATCAAACAAAAATGGAAAAAATTAAAAAGTAAGAAGGTTTTTCCAGTGTGGTTTAACAGTCAGAGAGTCAAGCTGGATCTCCCAGTGACTCAGAAAACAAAATCCAAGCAATCAAAGCAAGAAAGCAAGGCAAACTAGGAGAACAATTCGTTCCCCAATATGGTCACCAATTTTGTTATCGGGCTAATTGTTAAGTGCAACCACAAATCAATCCCCCTAGCTTCACTACGAAACTAGAACAAAACAAGACAATACACTACTCTTTTCTTAGATTTCAATTATCAAATGAGAAATGGATCTAGAACATAACTTTTAAATATCGAAGATCCAACTTCGCCAATGCAATCCAAGCTCCGTCGCGAGGCTTATGGAGAAATATCTGCAAAGAAACACAAGCCAATGAAGACAAGAATAACAGAGTCTATTTGGTATGAAACTATGTACGTGATCAAGGAATCATACAATATGAACAAATAACATTCATATAGGAAAGAAAAGTATATTTGTATTAAAGAATGTGGAAGAAAGATACGACCAAATGCCTTGATGTTTTCAGGTTCCTTCCCATAGTTCCTTGCTTCTCACACATTTCTTTCTCCAAGGATTCTAAGACCATCGATTTGATAGCTACTCACAATCTATCTTGACAAAGCAAAGCTCAAAGCCATTCTAACCAAGCTAACAATCTCAAGCCAAATCCAACTAATCTTAATCCAACCCACTTTCTCCATGAGAGCTCCTCTCCTTTTATAAGATGAAGAGGATAAGGTGAGGAGGTTAGGATGATCCCACTAAATAATGAAAGCGAGTAAGATCCAAACCGTTCGGAAGCCACCTCACTATAGAAGCTTCTCCTTCTAGAAGCATTGAGAAAATGCTCATTTTTTCGACGTACGAAGGCCGCCGCACCCTAGCTATAGAGCAACCTGCGGAAACTCCACAACCTAGCTATAGAGAAAGGTGTGGAAATCAGCCATTTCCACACCCTGTGTATAGTGCAACCTGCGGAAATCTTCCTTAATAGGATTTTTTCAAAGGAAAATACAACTTCTTCTCTCAAGAAAAGTTTTTTTCCCTTCTTTCTTGAAGAATTCAAGCCATTGACCCCTCTGAAGGAAACATATAGGTTTACATCATTAACAGTCATAGGGATGACGAAAATAATGTGTAACAACTATTAGTAGCACCACTTTTCGATTCATGGGTTGATTTAAAGGTTTTTGATTGCAACATTATGGGTTTTTAAGGCCATGGTTGCAAAATTTTGTAAATTTAACCCTGAAAAATGTTGCTACTGGTGGTACCACTTTTAATTTTGAGGTTTGATTTTGTGGTTTTGACCCCAAAATATGGGCGTTTAGAGATAGAGTTTTCATTTTAAGGTCATAATTCTTGTTAGGGCGATAACTATGTTTAACATCAAAATTAATATATATGTTAAAGTTCTATGTCAAGTATACATGTCAACAATCAATATGCATTTCCCACATATGACACTATTTGGAGGTTAGTAGCATGTGAAGCCACCTTTTGAATTGTTATTTGTGGTGCATGTAAATATGTAAGTGTATCAAATGTGTTTAGATAGATAAGTGCACTAATGTGTGTTGTCATAGAGCACTGGTGCACTTAATCGATTTTAGGCACATCAAACATAAAATATCTACTCACCCAACTATGCTAGAAACCTACACTAAAAGCAAAACATGAAGAAGTTCTTTCACAAAAATTTCCACAAAAACTTGTTTTCCTAGTAGTGACATGTCCTCAATGACCTAATTAACCCTCTTACCTTACCCATTTTATTATGAATGATAACTATGTTGAATTTTAAATAGGTGCATGATGCTTTGCATAGACTCTTCCATAAGTTCAATGGAATATTGTGAATCTATTTAACATAGTCAACTTAGGCACATCATGAAGCCTCATAACTTCTTTCAATATTTCAATAATATTTATTACTTTGTGGGTACACTACACAAGAGTACAATGTGATTTTTTTGTTTCATTAGTCCACCATTACCATGATGGAATCATGTTGCATTTCTAACCTAGGTTACCCAATGATAAAATCTGTCACGAAAACATCCAATTTCCGTAAAAAAAGAGGTAAAGGTTATAACAACCATATTAGGTGCTAATGCTTTGCCTTGACGTTTTGACACCCCCAATGATCCAGGTGTATATAGCGAAACCACTTTTTTATGAATGAGCGTAGTTGACACATCTCTTTTCATAGATAATTTACCACCATTCTAGTCAATTTGTATTGCTTAAATGCATGTTGTAGTTTTTCACTATTTCATTCATTAATAGAGTTTGGATTTCACTATATCCACTCAAATCACCAAACTTCTAGACACATATTTTTCTACATCCTTCTTCATAAAAATAGAAATACCACTTCCATATTACAATGACTATATTTTAGTAATATGGATGTATTACATACAGAACATCATGCATTTGTATTAGACCCAACTTCCTTAAATTCCATATTCAAGGAAATAAGTTTGACCTTTATTGGTTAGGACTGTATCCATCATCAACAAATCGAAATCCTTCATACTTGAAGCATACTTTATCATTTCTTTTCTATAATTCCTTCTTCATTTAAAGGTAATACTCATCTATGACAGTCTCTTGAAGCACAACTTATTCTCACATCAAATTCATTTAAAGGTAATACTCATCTATGAAAATATCTTAAGCACACTTATTCTCACATCAAACTCATAGGTCTTGATGGAAGCTATATTCCATGCTTTTACTAAGTGCATTCAAAACATTGTTTTATCTTAATAAACGTAGTCACTTGTTAACTCCAACCACCTCTTTTGCCCAACATTGGAATGTGGTTGAGTGAATAAATATTTCAAACTATCATGCTTCGTTGTCATATCAAATCATGAGTGAAGTCATCTTCTCCAAGCTTGCACCAGATTACATGAGAGTTATTGATGGAACTATAAAAAGAACCAAATTGTTTTTGTTATATTGTTTTTGTGATTATTAGGAGATAATATTTATATTAGTTTTTATGAGGAAATAATGGTGTAGATAACACAAAGTATTAGAAGATATACATGTATCATTTTCTCATAGCTATGTTGAGTCTTGACTCTTTTGAGCCAAAAGATTGCCTAAATTTGTTAGTCTAGCAATTGAATTTTGGAGGCTGCACAACCATATCAGGTCTCCCATAATTATAACCAATGGCCTTGGATCTTTTGCCAAAGTAACAATTTGATTGTGAAGGATTTGTAGTGGTAGTGTATGCATAAAAACGAAATGCCCTAAGGTTGAGTTAGGGAGTGGCTAAATAAGAGATGCCCCAAGGTTGGTAGTGTACTAGTTGAGGAATATGGGTGAATATGCATTGTTAGGGTTCGTTATATGTTTAATCTTACTTGGGAATGTGACAATGTGGATTAGGATGTGATGGGAGATAAATCCCTAGTTTAGGCAGTCCTTTGCTTTTATCACCTCATAGCTTGGGTTGGGTTAGTTTCCATTACACATATCTAGAGTTGGGAAGTAAATTGCTCCTATGTAGCCAATTTCTATGGATTAGTGATCCCACTCCCAATACATCTGAAAGAGGTCAAGTAAGCGATAACAATTTGTAGCACTGGGACAATTTCCCTAGAGCTATTGATGGACCATGAATTTGTCTTATTGAAGCTTAAAAAACTTCCCAATAATTAGTAGTTTTTTTACTTCCTAGACTATGATACAAATTTATTGTTTTATGTTTACTTTCTACTAATGATAATATATTATTGTTTTGCTAGGGAATAATATCTTTTATAGTCATTTGCATGAGAAGACATTAACTGTTTTTAGGCCCACAATTCACAATAAATTTAATGACCATCATTCTAATCTAAAGAAGGAACTTGTGGATTACATGGTGGCCCTTTTTGTTGAAATGTTCATGTAACATCCCCATTATAATCCCTAGTTTAATTAATGCTTAATGTAGATATAATATGTGGATGCGGCCAAGCGATGTAATATGCAAATTGTATTTCTATGTTTTAATAATAAAATGTGATGCCAACTGCTAAGGGGACATGCACAAAGATGGGGGTTGAATTAATCCACAAGAGGGGGGAGAGTCTATGATAATGCTCAAGAGGGGTCCAAGGGGGAATTACCCATTGTATATTAATTCAACCCATTTTCCCAAAATTGCTATTGGTATATGAACCTTCTAATTTTTTATTGAGTGTCCCCAAAGCCAATCATTGAATGCATGTAAGAGGGTGGGTGTGAGTGGTCACATCCCATATTTATCAAGAGCATGGGGGAATGAGTACAATCACCTTGGGGAAGTGTGTGGGTCAAGCAAGCAAGCCAAAGGAGAAGAAATTCGAATGGGTAGCTACAACAATTTTACACATTCAATTTTTTGTGCATGAGCATAAAGTAGAGAGCAAAAAAGAGATCTTGGAGCGGGAACATCCATGGAGGGAAAATTCTAGAGCATGCTGGAGTGTTTTTGGAGCGTTTGGAGCTGAATATTGAAGAGCTAGGCTGTCATGCATGAAGAGTGAACTTCTATGTGAGTTGCACTATAACAACAAGTGTTTGTTGTTTTTTGCTGGTAGTTTTTCCTAGCAGCAAGTTCCCTTGAGTTCCCAGTTGAGAGATTCCTGGTTACTTGTGCCAAAGAGACCTTGACAAATTAATGGGATGCCCGAGGGACTGAGATTTGTGAAGGGGTACATTTCTTGGGTTGGGTAGGTCGAGAGGAAGAGAGCTGGTGGAAAATCAAGATGGCTATAGGAGAATACCAGTGGGTTGTGAGAATCTTGAGCTGTGAGTGGATAATGAGAGACCACCCTCTTTTGTGGATTACTAGCCTCAACTTGGGGGCGACTTGTTGTTGAGATTTGAAGCTACACGTCTATGGTTAGGTGGAACATCCATACCAAGCAGCTGGTTGCACAACTGTTTATAAAAGATAAGTGTTTTATCTTGTTGTTGTTTGTATTATGAATTTATTTGCTATGCATTAACTTTGTGTATCAAACTGATTTATATGCTGATGAAATCGAGTTTGATAGTTGCATTTCATGTTGTTTTAACATGCTGTGGATGCATACAAAGAATGGTAATATTCAACAGTTAAATATATATGTAATTCATAGCTATAAGCTATAGAAAATTAATCAGTTAGCTGTAAAAAAATTAGTTTTTATGAGTATTCCACACTGTAATGTGCCTCAACTAGGTTGGGGGACGTTACAGTTCAACCAAAAAATAGTAAGACTGATGATGGGAAGATATTTGAAGACTGCAAGGGACACTAATAGAGCAAGTTTTCTTAAAAACCCAAAACTAGAGCACCTTGAAATAGTTCCTGATAGGAAGTGGATAGGAAGTGGAAGGCACAAATGGAGGACACAAAGGAGAAGTAGATTAAAAAAGAAGGAAAGACATTGAAAGAGGGAGAAAGGCAATAATATAATATTAATTGAATATTTTTTTTAGTTCTACACAAAATTGCATTTGACTTCGAAACATTTGATACGTTGGAAGATACGTCAAAGGCCACTCAGGTGAGATTAGATAAACATGGACAACATGCACTTGGGCGGGGAGAGTTTCTTGATATTTGAGGCTATATATATGTAAGTATTAAAAAAATAAATCTTTTCAGTACTAAGATCTTACAATTTTTATTTAGATGTAATTAAGAAATAAATTTGTGATTTTATGAAATGTAGGTGCAAAAGTTTGACACTATACTTATTGATGAACAACACAAGCTCGCATTCAATTACAAATAGGGCTCACCGAAGCTTGACTGAAGCACACATGATTGGCGGCCATGGTTGCAAGAAAACCAGGCCCTGAGAACCAGGTAGGCGGACATGTTAGACACTAGTAACAACTACGGTTGATACAGGCAAAACCTGTGGATTTTGTTCTTTCCTTCACCATTTTTCACATACTGTTGATCTTGTCGTTACTCCTCCACTTCTTTTAGTCTGCTACTCTTTACATATCTGCCCCTATTTTTATTACTCTGCTAGACTCTGTCAGGCATCACAGAGACACTCCTCCTTGATCCCCACAATGTTGGAGAAGGCAGTCAGTCAGCTAATGGGCGCAGAAGACGAGGCCCTCTGGAACAGTGAGGGCCTCTTCTCTTTAACGGACGACCTTGCAACTCGAGCACATTAAAATATTAGAGCACACTCTTTGAATGGGCCCTCTCTACTTTGTCCTATCTCCCCTGGTCCCCAGACCACAGTTTTAGCTCCTACTTCTACCCAATCACCTCCAACAAACACCACTAATACAACTTCCACTGTTCATACCTTTTCTCCCTCTCACCTTTCACCTTCGAACTCTCTCCTGACCACAACCCTTCCTACTTCCACAACGAATTTTCCCTCCATCATTCCTTCTGGTATTACCTTTGATGCACATAAACAAACTCTACATCGGCCTACCTTTAACAACCAAATGGGTGCCAATACTTTAGGATTTCCATTAGCTCAGACCAAACCCTGGACTTAAAAAAAAACAAAAAGGAAAATGGTGCTAGGGGACGATATTGGTTTGGCAGACTCCATCTGCTTCAGTCTGTGTGCTTTAGTGGGATGGATTTCTTATAAGCACGTGTGTCGCACATAACTCTCTCCTTGGGTGCATACAAACTGGTGGCCTTTGCTGGGTTATGACCCGGAGATCACCCATTTGACTCGTGGATGGATTTGCTTCAGATTGAAATCACCTGAGGACTGCACCTACATCCTTAAGCGCCTCTGGACCCTGGACGGAGGTAGCCTTATGCTTAGATGTTGGTGGATCAGTTTCGACCCTTCGCATGATTACTTCAGACATAGGCACTTTTGGGTTCTCCTCCCAGTGCTTCCTTTACATTTCTAGAACCAAGAAGCACTGGAATCTATCGACAATGTTCTGGGACGCTTCATCTGTGTGGAGCCACGGTCTCTAAAAAGTTCAGATAAGAAAATGGCTAAGGTAATGGTGGAACTAGATATCCACGATGGATTATTAGAGACTATCGACATCGAATGGAGAGGTCATCTCATTAGACAAAAACTGGACTACTTGGTCATCCCCTTCAGATGCACACTTTGCAGGAAAATGGGACATCTCAGATCTGCCTATACAGGACATTTTGAAGAGGAACAAAACGAGGAAACCATGCTTGACTTGGCCAACAGGGTGGACTCTCCATCTTCAAATACTCTTCCTTCCTATTCATATCCTTCGGACTTTGACGACACAATCGACACTGACACACTCACTGGTAAGCTAAAAAACATATGCCCTCCTCTTTTTAACTCACTCTCCACTTTGGAAATAAACTTCCTCAACTCGGCACTACCTTGGCAGCCTAACATCCCCTTACCTAGTTCTGATTTCCCATATCCTGCACATTGCCAGAAACTCCCCCCATAAACCCTTCCATTTGCACACCTGAACACCACCCGATACCCTCTCAACCCTCTTCTAGTACAGTCCACACACATTCATCCCCTACAAAGGCTACCTTTGTTACATCCGCCCTCCCCATTATTTCTCCCATCCTTGACCCTACTATAACCTCTACTCTGAACTCTCCACAAACCTTTCTCATTTCCACTTCCACCCAAAGCACTCACAACATAACCTATTCTCCTCCGATTATAGCTGCCACCAGTGCATCCACCTCCAGGACTATCTTTTTGGGCCCGACCTCCTCCACTGTTCTATATTCTCAGTGCCACGACTCCATTATCACCATACAAGACTCTTTACATAACCGGCTAGGCACTAGTGATTGCCAGCCAGGGGAAAACTCATTTTCTGGAATGTTGGATTCACTCCTTCCCACTTATAAAGAAGTCCTCACACCTATTCCCTTACCTGCATACCTTGGGAAGTCGATTCATAAGTCAACACCTGTGGAGGGAACCTCGGATCACTCAGTGAACTTTGATCGAGCTCAAGAACAAGAGCACACTTGGTCTAGAGGTTTTGGATACGTACACTCGCCTATAAAAACAAGAAGTGCCCGACATAAAGAAAGGCATATTACTTCTTCCAACTCAACTTCTCCTTCACATTCATCTGATATTGGGGCGCTTAGAGGCATCAAAGCCCTAGCTCGTGCCAAATAATGATCATTCTCTCCCAAAACATTAGAGGGGTAGGAGGACACCTAAAAACCTCTGCCTTTAGGAGACTACTTCTCCGTCACTCCCCGAACATCATTCTCTTACAAGAAACTCTGACAGATGGGCAGAAATCTAGGCACTTCCTCAATAAGTTATGTCCGCATTGGATCACTTGTACCGTTAATTCACTGGGTAAATCTGGAGGACTCGCAACTGCGTGGGACTCCACAAAATTTGATCTAACTCCTTACTTTTGCTGCGGTGGAATTCTTCTCACCGACACCAACAGTTGGAACAATAAGCAGTTAAATTTACTCAACATTTACGGTCCTTGTCAACAAAGAAAGACCTTCTGGAACAAATTCAAACACTATGGCCTCCTCGACCTCCAGAATCTAATTATCGTCGGGGATTTAAATTTTACCACAAATTTGGGTGAAGTGTGGGGTGAATCAGCGGCCAAAGACCCACTGTCCGATTACTTCAACGAACTATTTCTATCACACAATCTGATAGACATCAAACCAGATATTTTGGCAGCATCCCGACGCAATGGTAGAATGGGACCGACATTAGTTTCAAAACATATGGATCGCTATTTTATTTATGAAAGTATGCTTACTTTGGACAACAGGACCCGAACTTGGGTGGACAACCCATTTGTAATTGACCGCACTCCCATAATATTGCAATTTGGTCCACCTACGATACGTCTCTCTCTCCCCTTCAAGTTAAACTCTTGTTGGCTATCAGAGGAAGGCTTCAATACGATTGTATACTCTGTGTGGAAAGACCCAAAATTCCTGAGTGAAACAGGAATACAACAACGTTTAACCTGGAAGCTCAAACTGCTCAGAGCACATATAAAATTATGGGCAACACAACATCGACGATCTGCAACTCAACGATTACAAGTTCTGGAGACCAGTATAAAGGATATACATCAACACGAACTCTGGGAGGGGCCTGATGGGATCAAACAACAACATTTAAAAGAATTAGAATATGAGAGGAATAAACTTCTACTTGCAGATGAAGCCCTTTGGCACCAAAGGTGTAGAATCAAATGGATACAATGCGGTGACCTCAACAACAAGTTCTTCCATAGATTTTCCAGCAATTCTAGAAATAATAAGCACATCTGTGATATCTTGGATGACTCTGAAACAATTACACTGTGGTCAGCAGACTATAAAAGATGCTGCTACATTTTTTTTAAAAGATTTATATGCTGCAAAACTGCATTCTTCACTTCAGGAACAAGTTGATGTAGCCCAACTTTTCCCCAACTCGGTCAACTTAGAGGACTCCACTTCACTGGACAACCCCTATACATTAATTGAACTTCATTTGGATTTAAAATATTTTGCTCTGGACAAAAGTCCAGGACCCGACGGCCGGACCGTAGAGTTCTATCTACATTTCTTTGATTTGGTGGGAACTGAACTCTTGGAACTAGTTGAAGATTCCAGATTAAATGGTAAGATAACTGGGGCTATAAATTCCACTTTTTTGACTCTAATTCCTAAATCAAATCATCCAACAACCTTTGCCGACTTTCATCCGATTTCCCTCTGCAACCTCTGCTACAAGCTCATTTCAAAGATTATAGCCAACAGAATTAAGCCCATTCTCTCATGAACCTTGTCAGCCGAACAACTTGGTTTTCTAAAGGGCCGACAAATTCTTGATGCGGTTGGCTCCGCACAAGAATGTTTACACAGTATAAAGCATAAGAATATTCCTGCCCTCATCCTCAAGCTAGATCTCAAAAAGGCATTTGATTGCTTAGACTGAGACTTTCTCAGATTGATCTTAATCAAGTTTGGATTCTGACATAACATTATTAATTGGATAATGAGATGCGTTACGAGTGCAAATTTTACAGTGCTCATTAATGGAGAACCCTCCACCTTCTTCCATAGCAACATAGGTCTCCGACAGGGCTGTCCACTCTCTCCACTCTTATTCATCTTGGCCATGGAAGGACTAAGCCGTCTTCTAAAAAAAAGTCAGACCGCAGGTAGAATCACAGGGATAAAAGTTTCAAGATTAGTCAAAATCCTACACCTCTTCTTTGTCGATTACGTTCTCATCCTGACAAATGCAAACTTGACTGAATGGTTGGAAATCTCAAAAATCTTAAAGACCTTCTGCTCTGCCTCGGGTGTTCAAATTAACTGGAACAAGTCAACCTTCCATTTTGCCAACATACTTGCTCAAAATCTGGAACTTTTGAAAAACATTTTTCCACACACATTTGTCCACCTATCTAATGGCTTCAAGTACCTGGGATATTTCATTAAGGCAGAACAATACAGGGCTTCAAACTAGGACTAGTTAATTACAAAAGTGGAAAAAAGAGTGAGTCACTGGCGCAACAGATGGCTTACCATCGGTGGCTGCTACACCCTTATAAAATCTTTTCTTGAGGCACAACCTATTTACTGGATGGCCCTTGCAACCATACCCATCTCTGTTCTGGAAAAGCTCAGATCTATCACCTACAAGTTCCTTTGGTCGAGAAACAAGGATCTTCAAAAAATTCACCTTTGCAACTGGCATACTATGATAGCAAAACCAAAATCTAAATATGGCTGGGGGATTAGGAACATCTTCAAGTTCAATCAAGCTCTGGCTGCAAGCTCTCTTTGGCACGCCTTAACATCCAATGGAATTTGGAGAGCCATCATCAAGGATAAATATTTACCTTTCAATTTTATTGCCGCTTGGCTCCGAGCTGGAGTCCCTCCTACTCGATCTGCTTCCCGGACTTAGAGAATTATCACAAAGTCTGCACATTGGATTACAAAAGGGATTCACTGGAACCCAGAGCCGCACCATAACTATTGGCGTAGACCGTATCATTGGTCTTGGTACTGCCTCTATACTCTCACCTTAGTTAATTTCTCATATTAACTCCAAGAATATCTACTATCTGTTTCAAATGCGCCATTCCAACACTCCCGAGTCACAAATCGCTCACTAGAAAACCAGCCGTGAGTTAGAACTCCCCTCGGCTTTGGCACTCCACTGGGATTTCTACTGCCACGAACTCAACCGTGTTGGCATCCAACTCAACAAAAGGATGGATCAGATGTTATGGGACATCGGGGACAACACTGGCGTCTTAATCGTAAAAAAAAATTACCATGCAATTACTACAACAGAGTGGCCCATTACTATTACCGGTTGACGTTTTGACCTCTGGAAATGGAAGCTTCCTCTTAAACTCAAAATATTTACTTGGCTCACCTTGAAGAACAAAATTCCCACTTGGGACTTTCTTTAGAAAATTGGTTGGGTTGGCCCAAACATTTGTCAACTCTGTTTCAGAGGAGAGGAGACAACCGATCATTTATTCATTTACTGTCATTTCATTTGCCTTGTTTGTAATAAAATTACACTTGACAACAATCTTAAATTGGATTGGAATGAAAACTCTACCTCGGATTGCTTGGAGCATTGGATCATTGCAGAAAAATATTACAAAATTCTTCCTCTTATGGTTAATTGGTTTATTTCACTGTCCAGTAACTGCAAATTTTTTGAAAATAAGATTCCAAACTTTAGTGCTGTAGCTTTCAAAGCTCCGGGGATGTTTCAAAGCTGGAAAGATTTGTATCTGCATATAGAAAAGAAAAAGTTACTAGTCACTCCTCCATTCATAAATGATATACAAAACATAATGGAAATCTGAGTGGGGCAAGGGGATGATAAAAGTCAGTACAACTTCTATTTACAGGTGGAATCTCTGTTGTGGCACATGCACCAATACGAGGGCTGAATTACTAGGTGTCTGGGCAACTTTTCATTTGGCCTTTAGGCTCAATATAGACCGTCTACATTTAATAGGGGACTCCAAGCTTATCGTTGACTGGTTGAATCAAAAGGGTAATCTGCATACCATAACTCTCTTGGCTTGGATAGATAGAATTCGATTGCTCAAGTGCCATTTTAAGGAACTTTTTTTCTCTCACATCTCTCGTGTGTACAACAAGGGAGCATATCTTTTATCCAAGACTTCTCTTCAGAAAAAAGCAGGGGTTTTATATTTCAGCCATTGACTGGATGGTCATGAGGGTCCCACTCATACCATACAAATTTTTTAAGATGGTTGCCTCTCCTTGTCTATGACCTACAACATCATTCCCATTTTCTTCTTTAACTACACTTTTCCCCTTTCTCAAGATCTTCTGTAACTTCTTAAAATCCGATCACTTGACAATATACTAGGCATACTTGCCCATATATATAGAAAATTTGTCTAAATCGTGAACTATTTGCTAATGTATTTGATGTGAGAACACATTATATTTTTATAATATAATTGCGAATTTTTTCTTCTGAAAAAAAACAAATATAAAACATGATTGAATGCCACAAAGGTGAGGGAAAATAAACTCACACAATGAATGTGGAGGTAAATAATTATTCTAGATTGTGAATGATGAATTGTAAACCATTTTCCGATTAATTATGGCTTATAAAATCACATAAAATTTTATTGTAGGGTGGCACAACCAGATCATGCGGCTCAACATGTTCAAGATAACACCTATGGTGATGAGGCCAATAATGACAAACATACAGGTATGATGAGTGCACAAATTTATGAAAAGGGGTGCTAAATTGAACAATAGATATAAAATATTTAATTTTGATACAATTATAAATATCTCTTGTCCTAGATGTTGTGGAAAATCCACATGTTGGCAATGATGATTAGTGAGAGCTAGCTAACCCAACATTGGTGTTTGCTGCAACAAGTACAAATAATGGTAATTAAAAAGGGTTTCATTGAAAATAAATTATAATTGTTATGTTCATATTATACAAACTAGATCACATATCACTTGTGTATGTTTTAATTTTTCTCAAGTTGTTGATTTTACTCGAATTGAATGCAAACAAACTTTGTGCTCTAATAGATAGTGTCAATTGTCATAAGAACAAGAACTTCTAGAAACTGAAATATTGGATTTATTTTTAATGAAAAGAAAGTGATAGAATGAATATTTATTGTATCAATGATACATTTATGTGTAATTTTTTATGATTGTATAATATTTATGTTATTATTTTAATTTTATTTTGTTACGAATTTAAAGTTGGGTGTAGGGATTTGAGAATGATGTGAAGGTCAAGGTGGGGGTGAAGGGTCAATTAAACTTCCATGTTTTTGTGGTTGGCCTCATGAGTATGAGTAGAGAACAAATCATTCTTGAAATGAAGAGAAGTTTGGTTAATTATTTGTTTATAATTAGTTTTGTTCTCAAAGATATTATTTTTCACTTTACATTCACTTACTAATCTATTTTCCCTTCATTTTTAGAGCTCGAGATTTCCAACAAAATTATGATAGTTGAGTTTCTATTGATATTAATATCTTGCATCCAAATTAGGTATGTTTTATGATCTAGTTTTTTCAAGCCATGTATAGACATTTGACCATTTTATTGATCATTGATGTTGTAATAATGACATCAATAATTACTACATCTATTTATATGTATATATATTTTAGTAACCATATTGGGCCTATCAAATGAGATGTTCGGATGACTTCCAATGCTAAGTGGGGTGTATTAATACAAATGTTTCATTGATTCCTGACACTAAGATTCTATAATTATGGGATTGCTAATACACAATTTGATAAAGGTAACCTCTAAGAATGGTTTAGATGGTGCATACTTCAACATGATTGAAGACCTCTAGAGCATGATTAAAAGTAATATTTAATAATGATGCAAATATGTCAATGCTCCTTTGATTCACATAAAGTTGCACTTATGATCAATCTAGATGTTTAAACACAAGAATATGGTTACTTTGTTGGGAGCCCAAGGGGTTATCTCAATTGGTTGTTGGCAATGTTGTAGGGTCTAGTAGGGCCCAATTAGAATCCCCCTACATGAGGCATAATAGTATGCCAATGTGTTTACTAGGGATGCCATTAACTAATGTAGCGAAGCATTCCTTGGAAAAAATGTACTTTGTTGGTTAACACAATTAATGTCATAATATCAATTGCTCATACCATGAAGAAGCATCATTGTTAAGGCCCTACACTAGCCAACATTTTTTCTTGAAACAAAAATTCAATCACATCTAACATTGCCTTACAATTTGACACAATCAACATCTTAGACATTAGTGGTTGTCATCATAACCTAACATAGAATTACCTTTATATATTCTCTTAAGAGTTTAAGAGGTTATCTTTATGAGTAATTAACATGGTTTTGTTAAAAGTTTGTTTGAAATTTTAAGAGAAATGAACTTAAGAATATAAGATATTGCAATCATACATAATTGTCCATGACAATTCTATTCATTTCTATAACACTAGATGTTGTCAAGTTTGATTGGCAAGAATGACCATGCTAGCACACTGGATGTTGTCATGGCATGAGATGACCAATGCCAGACGATCTAACAACAATACAACAAGATCTAGAACATCAAGGATGTCACAATATCATCTACAAAATCATGAAATAGTGATCAATATTAACAATCTCTAATACCAATCCACTCTTCTATTTGTTAGTATTGACATTCATTATATCAAGTGGGCATGGTTATCCAATCATACTAATTCCCATTCTAGTAAATTGGAGAGAAGCTAAGAACATGTGATACCATGTCATTATACCGGACTTACCATATAGCATACACATATAATTTATAGGTAGGTTTAACCTTTTGAGTATTGTAAGTTTAACTAGAAAATTTTGGGTTTAACAAAACACATGAAGAAGTGGAAGTCAAACACAATATTTATGTCTTCTTGTGTACTTTCATGCATTTTCCCATTCTTCTATAGTGATTTCATTTGAGGTAATTACTTTGTAAGCTTGTCTTGTTAGCAACTTCGATATCCATTACTTAAAAATAATATATTGAAAAAACGTTGTAGAAATAATTTGAAATCAAGGCATCTTAATTACAAGAGCATGCAATTTTATATGCAAATGCTCCATCTATATGTTCCAACTTATGCAAGCATGGTTTTTTGGGATGTAAATGATGGAGGAAGAATGATTTGATAAATGGGACTAAAGTGAAACAAGAGATGGTGATTTTTTTAATTGCCTACTGGAGGATGGATTTAAGGTACCATTCCATGTGGCTCTTGTTTAAATTTCAAAGCAACAATAAGATAAAATAATATAACTTGATTAATGTCCAACAAATGAACACAAGAATACGTTAATGGAACTAAAAAGTACATTCAATAAGTACTTTGATTAGGTTCCCAAATTATACCAACAATGTCGTTCTTAGATGTGGCTAGTTTACCTACAACATTTGACCCTGTATACTATCTCCAAAACTTTTCTAGACAACCCCAAAAAAGGTGAAATGGGAGATAAAGTCACATGCTAATTTGATGCCAACTTATCTATAACTGAAATAATCTTTATTCCTTATCTATGTTGTAATCTATTGGTTCTTGTAAATAAATTCTTTTAGGTTCTCTGGTTGGACCTACAAGCATATTTTAGTCTATATTTTTCATATAAGGATGAGGGTAGACTTCGCTAATAAGAAAAAATAATCTCCTTTTATGTTACAAGGGTTATCGAATTATCATTGCTAAGATGGAACCTAATAATGAGAATAACATTTATTGCAATACGTGCCATGTCTAGGAAAATATTTGATAGTCCCAATAGATTTTAGGCATCTTTGGTAACAATAGTAATGATGTATTTTGGCTTCAAAAAAATACAAACTCATAAGTCTAGGGACGGTTTACCTAAAATAATATTCATCAAATCTAGCTTTAATGGCCATTTTACCAATTAGCATGATTTCTCACCCTTGAAAACTTTGTCTTAAGAACTATGTGTATTGTCAGCTATGTTCTTCCTCTCAATTTAGTCTTGTTTTTCCTACAAGATTGATCCGGGAGGATCCAGGAATGCTCTCAGAGGTCTAGGAGGACCCAGAACACTCACAGAGGTCCAAAAGGATTCAAAAATGCTCAAAATTCAATCATCCAAATGCTTTCTAAAACACCATCAATGTGTAGAGCTCGATGATAGCTTTCCAACAATGCAAAAATCGCCTCAAACAGAGTTCATATGAAAAGGTTATGGATGGTCAAAGTTCAGGTCAAACCAAGACAAAAGGTAAAAGTCAACATGGTCAAGGTAACATGTGTCACCACTACAAGGGTGACATGTGGCACGACCGTACATGTCGTACAATGCTAATGTGATGAACTCACATGGAGACACGTAGCAAGCAAGTGAGGTGACATGTCAAGTTGGCAGGTGACTGGGTAATCCATACATACAGTGGACACCAATTATATGTCGACACATGGCAAGGATAGACCAATGAGAGGCTGCCATGTGGCAACCTTCTATTGGCCATTAATGGTTAATGTTTTTTAAAAGTATAGGAGTCGACCGGGGTCAAACCTACGACCTCCTATAACCTTATACAAACCTCCATTTCCAATATGCCACACCAATGTTACTTAACTGTATATGGTGGCGATTATTTTTAAGTTTGGTAAAGGATTTATTGGCGGAAAAAAGGGCCGAGGGCCCAAGCCCTTGACCCATGGTTCATTTGAAGTTCCATGTAACCATACCCATATTCCATGGGGTGTTTAAAATATATGCCAATGCCATGATATATTTGTAGGGGTGTATTTATATGCCCAACCACCATATAACCAAAATAATATATATATAGTGTGGTCAACAAGGTTTGACCCCGTGACCCACTATATAATATGCCAACACTTAACCAATTCTGCTAAGGGTGTGGGTTTGTTAGGAACTCGCCTAACAAAATTTTAATGCCAACCAAAGTTTCAGGGTGGTGGTTTAAGCCCGAGCCCCCTATTTAATGGCATGTAGAACGAGGAAAAGGACACACACAAATGTAGTACAGTGTCTCAAAGTTCATGCCCAAGGGTAATTATACTTGGAGGCTGCACCATAATGCGTGTGATGGGGTTCCGACACGAAATTTATGAACTTTATACTCATTTTACCGAAATTTCATAAGGAATTCGATGGCATACTATGTTTCTAAGTTTGAGGAATGCAGAAAAAGGTCATTGTAAAACACAAACATTTGAGCATTAATAAAGAGGTATCTATTGGAAGCAGACCCAAAGACATAGTCCAAATTGGGTGAACTCTGTTATCAAACTTGTGTATGTGATTTTAATATTGTTTTTCTATTTCCGCTCAGTTATTTGCAAGTTGTTTATCATTAAAGTGTATTTGGATAGATAAGTATTTGGCATGTAAATTGAAAACAATCAAGCGATCATTTTTATTTCAAAGATCAAGTAGATGCTTATATGTATGGAAGATTAATAAGCATCTAAGGATTTTTTGGAACAAGTTGGTATCAAAGCAGGTTTGACAAGTGTTTGTGAGTGAATGCTTACAAGGTCCAAATCCAAGCAAGGAGAAGGGAAACTTGCAAGTTAAAATCCAGAGATTGGTTCAAGAAGTTTTACTCGTCGAAGAAAAATGACTTCGTTGAGAAAATTGGGTCCTTATGACTTTGAAGATGATTTCTTCGAGGATTTTAATTTAATGAAATCCATGGTGGAAGAAATGTACAAGGGTCGAGATAAGGCCAAGGAGGAAGGTGCATTAGAAAAAATTGATCCAGTCAAAGAGGAAGGAGGAGGTGATGAAGGTGGCCCTTCATAACCCTCCTCACCATCATCCTCATCATCGTCTTCTTCTGAGGGAAGTAAACATTCTTCACATAAAAAAAATCCCTCTAAGAAGTCTAATCATAATCTGCCTTTACTAAAGTTGGATGTCAAGCTTGAATTACCGACCTATGATGGATAATTGAATGCTGGGAAATTGGACAATTGGATCAAGAAAATAGAGGTATATTGCAGGGTTCAAAATATTGTGGAGGACACTACAAAAATACAATTAGCTGCTCTTCGACTAAGTGGTACAACCTTAATGTGGTGGGAGAGTAAGATGCAAGTTGATCTTGTTCAAAAGGGTAAAGTAATCTCTTCTTGGGGTAAATTTACTAAGGCCATAAGAAAACAGTTCTATCCACTAGCTTATACTCAAATGGAAATTATAGAATGGAAACATCTAAGGCAAGGTAAAGGCCAAAATATTCAAGAATATACACAAAAATTCAAAAATAAGGCACTATGCTTGGGAATTCCGTTGTACACCCATGAAACTATTCTAAAGTATATTGGTGGTATGCACTCATATCTTTGTCACACTATTTTAATGTTTAACCCTACTAACATTGATAAAGTGTCAGTACAAGCTACACATTTGGAGGCTAATAAGGGTAAGTATGCGATTGAAGATAAGAAGCCATACAAGTTCGAGAAGAAACCAAAAGGAAAATGGAAAAATAAGAAGCTAGCTACAATGAAGTAAGATGAAGGAAGACCTACATGTTACCACTGTAAGAAAAAGGAGCACGAGGAAGCACAATGTTGGAAACTGCATCCAGAATTACAACCGTAGAAGTTCAAGGATAAAGGGAAGAAGAAGACTGCTACATCAACTCGACAAGATCTAGGACCGGATTCTGGAGATGAATCAAAGATCATAGTAATAGGAAGCAAAGGTATATATACTATAGATTCTTATTCTTCAATTCCATCTGCTAAATTGGAAAGTGATATTGATCAAAAGAAGAGAAGTGAGCTTTTTCATGTCAGGGTTATAATCAAGCATACAAAGGTAGATACTTTGTTTGATAGTGGATCACAAGTTAACTTAATATATGAAGCAATTGTTAAGAAGTTGGGTTTGAAGATGAGACCTCATAAAAATCCATATCCATTAGGTTGGGTGTGTGAAGATAAGTTTCAAGCGACGAAACAATGTAAGATTAGTTTTGCAATTACAACTAAGTTCTTTGACAAGGTTGAGTTAGATGTTGTGCCTCTTGAAATTTGCAACATTGTATTGGGTAGTCATATATATTTGAAAGGAAGGCCATATTCTATCGTGAAGAGAATACATATCATATTTTCAAGGATAGGGTTGAATTTATTGTTAGAGATCATTGTATCAAAACTAATGTTTCTTTAGTGAGAACATGGAAAATGAAGAGACTTGTGAGCACACGTAAATCTTTTGTTCTCATGATAGTGAAACAAAAAGAAGAAGATATATTAGATGCTTTATAAGGATGTGATCCAGATCATAAAAATGAGTTAGTAAAAATCATATCTAATTATGATGAGTTGTTTCAGGAACCTATAGGGTTGCCTCCTAAGAGGGAGGTTTAACATGAAATTTATTTGCAGCAGAATGCTCCTCTTCCTAAAATTGGTATGTACAAGTCATTAGTGATCGAGAACGCAGAAATTAAGAAGCAGGTTTAGGAGTTGCTTGATAAAGGAGTCATCAAGCCAAGCTCCTCTTCATGTGGATCTCCTATTGTATTAGTTCCAAAGAAAGATGGCACGTGGAGGATGTGTATTGATTTCTGAGCCCTGGACAAGATTATGGTAAAGAACCATTATCCTCTTCCCAAAATTGATGATTTATTGGATCAGTTAAATAATTTTGTTTATTGCACTAAGTTGGACTTGATAAGTGGTTACCATAAGATAAGAATAGCAGAAAGTGACATGTGGGAAGCTTCTTTCAAGACAAAGCAGGGGTTGTTCGAATGGTTAGTTATGTCATTTCGGTTATGCAATGCACCTACGACATTCATGAGGGTAATGAATGATGTGTTCATGCCTTATATATATGATTTTGTCATCATCTACTTAGATGGTATATTAATCTTTAGTCGAAGATGTGAAGATCATATAAAGCATGTCAAGACAATTTTTGAACTCTTGAAGAAGGAGACGTTGTATATCAAGATGTCTAAATGTGAGTTTGACAATACTTCTTTGGTATATTTGGGTTACATTGTAGGGAATGGTTAGCTAAAGATAGATCCTACAAAAGTAGAAGTTATTGTGAATTGGCCCGAGCCAAGTACTGCTACAGAAGTCAGGAGCTTCTTGGGAGCAATACAATACTGGAGAAAATTCATTGCTAATTTCTCTTTCATAGCAGCTCCTCTACATGCATTAACAAGTGTGAGACAAGTCTTTCAATGGGGAGGCAAGTAGTAGAAAGCCTTCGAGACATTGAAGGAAAATATAAGCACCACACCAGTTTTGGGTATGCTAGATCTACAAAAACCATTTGAGATTCAAACCAATGCAAGCGGATATGCCATGAGAGAAGTCTTGATGCAACATGGGAAACCTACATGTTATCATTTTGAAACTTTCACTCAAGTAGTAATTAACTATCCAAGATATGATAAGGAATTGTATGCGTTGGTACACAGTGTGAAGAAATGGAAGCATTACTAATGGGGAATGAGACAATAATTCATACAAATTGTCAACCATTACAGTATTTGCAGTCATAGACCAAGCTACAACAGTCATGACATTTCAGGTGGATGGGTTTCTTACAACAATTTCATCTGGTAATCAAAGATAAGAAAAGGTATTCATAATAAGGTTGCAGATATGTTGTCAATACCAATGATTGATGCATCCACAATATTGAGGTATAATCCTTTAGCTCATGAAATTTATGTTGAACAATATCCTAAGGATGATGATTTTAAAGATGTATATGAGGCATTAACTTGTGGAAATCAACAGTTAGATTATCATGTGCATGACAGTTTGTTATATCATATTGGAAAACTTTGTATACCTAGGGATGAAAGAGTAAATATAATTAGAGAAGCTCATACATCTCTCATTTCTGGTCATTTCAGGGTTGGTAAGATAATAAAACAGTTACCTTATGTGCAACATGCCTATAATCATGCCATGCATTCTTCTACTCAGAAAAATACTTTTGAAGTATGTTTGGGGTACATGCCTAAATCACCTATGGAATTTGCTTTTGGAGAAGCAAGTAAAGAAGATGGACATGATGATACCGATAAAGTTAAGCGGTTCATTCAAAGGATCCAACATGTACATCAAGTAGTATAGGAAAAATTGGAGAAAATCCAAGCCAAATGTATGGCAAGGCATGACAAACATCAGGTTAATCATCAGTTTGAAGTCAGTGATCAAGTATGGTTACATACCAAAAAGGATAGAATGAAGGGCGAAGGAAAAAATCTAAGACCAATCCGATATGGTCCATTCAAGACATTAGAGAAGTTGGTAATAATTACTTTCATTTAGATCTACCAGCCTACATGCAAATGTATTCAGTGGTAAATGTTGAGAATTTGAAACTTTATGAGCCTCCTATGATTATGGATGAAGATGAAAGTATTCAGGTTCCAACAATTGATTATTTTTCTCCAAAGTATTTAGACGAGCTACAAGAAATGTTATTCTAGACAAAAGAATTAGGACTTCAAAACGAGGTGATGTGGAATATCTTCGAGTTGGTCTTAAAGGGGTGAAACCAAGAAAAGTGGATGGAGATCAGAAGGGTGAGGAATCCTTACCCTCACTTAGTTGCTGAGTAATAAAAACTTTTGGTTGTCCAAAAGGCTTTCAATGGGGAGGAATGATCCAGGAATGCTCATAAAGGTCCAAGAGGATCCATAATGCTCATAGAAGTCCAGAAGGATTCATAAATTATAAAAATTAAATCACCCCAAATTCTCTTAGAAACTCCATCAATGCATAGAGCTCAACTATATCTTTCCAATGGTGCAAAAATCGCCTCAAATAGAGTTCGTACGCAAAAGTTATGGATGGTCAAAGTTCAGGTCAAACCAAGACAAAAGGAAAAAATCAATAGGGTCAAGGTGACACATGTCACCACTGCAAGGGTGACATGTGGCATGACCATTGGGCCATATAGTGATGATGTGGTGACCTCACATTGTGACATGTGGCAGGTAGGTGAGGTGACATGTTATGTTGGCAGGTGACTGGGCAATCTGTACATACAATTGACATGAATTATATGTCGACACATGGCAAGGATAAACTGATGAGAGGCTGCCATGTGGAAACCTCCCATTGGCCATTAATGGTTAATATTTTTCAAAAATATAGGAGTCGACGGGGGTCGAACCCATGACCTCCTATAAGCTTATACAAACCTCCATTGCAAATATGTCACACCAATGTTACTGAACCGTATATGGTGGTGATTGTTTTTAAGTTTGGTAAATGATTTAGTTGGTGGAAAAAAGGGTCGAGGGCCCAAGCCCTCGACCATGGTTCGTTTGAAGTTCCATGTAACCATACCCATATTCCATGGGGCGTTTAAACTATATGCCAACCACATGATATATTCGTGGGTGCGTATTTATATGCCCAACCACCATATAACCAAAATGGTATATATATAGTGTGGTCAACGGGTTTTGACCCCGTGACCCACTATGTAATATGCCAACACTTAACCAATTCTGCTAAGGGTGCGAGTTTATTAGGAACCTGCCTAACAAATTTTTAATGCCAATCAAAATTTCAGGTGGTAGTTTAAGCTCGACCCCCTATTTAATGGCATGCAGATCGAGGCAAAGGACACACATAGATGCATAATGGTGTCTCGGAGTTCGTTCCTGAGGGTAATTAGACTTGGAGATTGCACTGTAATGCATGCCATGAGGTCCCGACACAGAATTTTATGAACTTTATACTCTTTTTTATTGAAATTTCACAAGGAATTCAATGACATACTTTGTTTTTGAGTTTGAGCAACGTAGAAAAAGGTCATTGTAAAACACAAACATTTGAGCATTAATAAGGATGTCTCTATTGGAAGCGGGCTTGGATATGTAGCCCAAATTGGGTGGACTTTGTTATAAAACTTTTGTATGTGATTTTAATATCGTTGTTCTATTTCTGCTCATTTATTTGCAAGTTGTTTATCATTAAAGTATATTTGGACAGATACGCATTTCTCATGTAAATTGCAAACAATCAAGCGATCATTTTTATTTCGAAGATCAAGTAGATGTTTATATATATCGAAGATTAATAAGCATCTAAGGATATTTCAGATCAAAGATCTTAGTGAATAATCTCTCTAGAAAAATGCAGAAGATACATGCAAGCATGTAACATATAAGACACAAAATGGCAACGGAATTTTGTCTTTATTAAGAGCAAACTTGTGCATAGAATCTTAAACTTGGCTCTCATAAATTTAAACGAACCAGAGAATTAGTCCACTAGATGGAAGCCTAGGCTAAGGTTAGAGACAACCCCTTATACATCTAGTTTGAACTACACTTGAATACATCTTCAATGTCTTCAAACACAATTGGGTGGAAATAAAATTCTTATATTTTGATAACGTAGGTAGTTAGGTAGTTGAACTTCTCAAGAATTAGATTTATTGTTTCTTTTAACAAGCAATCGAATTAACACAACTATCTTTTTTTTATGTGGCTTTAAGTGCTCTCTTTGATCATATGTAATCAATTATTGTGTTTTTTGTTCACAGCCAATCTCTCTCCTTGGGATTTCTAGCTTACATTTATTATTCACTTTCATCCTACTCTATTCCTATGACCATAGACCTAAACTAGAGATGCTTTGAAAATTACCCATACTATACTTAATCTTGGTGTACTTGGAAGTCTAATTGATGGATTTTGGTTGTTTGTGAACATTAATTAATTTTTAGTTATAGATATATAAAATTAAATTGGCACCTGAGCTATACTATAGGTAGAATTATTTACAAAGATATGAAGCCAAATTAATTACTATTATAGCTTCCTAGAATTATCATTGAATAATTTAAAAAATCCCAGTATTTCTCCCATAAAAACATTAGACATCAATATAGTGTACTAAAAATAAATGATGAACATCACAATTATATCATGGACATTGGTATGATGTTGGTGTACCAACACCATTCCATATTTTAGTCGGTATACTAACGTGCAATTGTTATGAATTGAGAAATGGAAAGGTGCTACATGACACATTCTATGTCACTTGGTAGCCATCAAGAAGGTTCCACATGACATGTGCCATGCTAGCACCAACCATTAGGAAGGTACCATTTGACACATGCAATGTTAGCACTAGGAATCGAGAATATGTCACATGCCACACATCACTAACCATAAGGAAGGTGCCACATCAACACTTAATCACTACATAACGATGTTGCACCAATGCCTTCCTTAGTCCATCGATATACTGATGCCACACCAACAACTTGCTAAGTGCATTAGTATATTGATGCTGCATCGATGTCTTGATTAGGTTGTAGGTAGATAGACAAGTGTCTTCTAACACTCTAAAACTATTTCTTTTGATATTAGGTCAATGATCGCAATGTCAGAGTCCCCATAGCTTAGGGGTATTAGAGAAAGAAGATGAAGAAATACAAAAAAGAGAGGTAACACATGAGATAATATGGAGGGGTGGAGATATTTCCTAAAGATAAGAAACTACCTCTATGATACTTTGGGGATGTAAATCCTAACCTTGTACAATATCTACTGCAAACAGATATTCAGTAAAAGAACATAAAAGATACAATGGCAAATACAAACATTACACAGAGATTTTTCCCCTGGAAACCCAAACCGGGAAAACCAACATATTCTATATTCATTCATATGTATTACATTGTTTACAATACAATATACATATATGATCCAACGACATCCAAAACCCTAACCCAATGACCTGGATTAGTCCACAACCCTAATTCCTTAGCCGGAAATAGAAAACCATTGGCTAAAACCATGTGCTGAAAAACCACCTAAATATGTGACACGTTTCTCGAGGAACGTGACATGTTTCCCGAGGGGAGTCACCATGTCATGAGGGTCATAAAGTCTCACGACGATTAACTGAGGGGTGTTGTAGTAGGGGCACACAGTTCTTGTTCCTTAGTAGGACATGGGTCTCTCACTAAAAGTGAATTAGGATTTGGAGTGCAAAGGCCTTAATCCATGGTAATGAGGGTTCATAGTGCATATGGTCTTTCCCATGGTATTACAATTTTGGTTTCCCCTCCATGTGGAAATGTATACTAGGATTGGAATGTAGATGCTACACCCTTGGTATTAGCTGGAATTCCCCCATTCCACATCCACCTTGGCATGTCAATTATAAATGATATTTATTTAATGAAAAATGCATCTGTGTTATTTAGAAAATGACATTTTTGGGTGCATAACACATAATTTTTACTTTGATATTGGTGGGTGAATAATATTCATTTTAGATATTTTTGAAATTCATGAATTTTGCATGGTGCATGATTTTCATTAGTTTCGTTAACATTAGATTTACCATAGAATTTTTATCTTCTTTTAACATTCAATAATCATATTTTAACATTCAATAATCATATACTGCAATATATAAGAAGCTGATAAACAAGCACAAGAGGAAATAAAGATTTATTTTGGAAAAAACCCAAATGAGGGAGAAACCCGACCAACTTTTCTTAGAGAGAATCTTTCCAATATTCCAATACAACCATGAACAAGCTCTATTCACAAGAGAAAACCAAGAATGAAGAAACCATGATAACAAATACTTATCTTCTTCTTGTCAAACCCTAGCAACAGTAGACAACTGAGCAACACCACAAAACTAGTGCAAGATAGGCACATCACTAGAGCAAGATAACACACCACACAACTGGCACAACTGGTATATGCATCTACAACTGCAACTACTATTGCAACTATAACTGTAACTACAACTGGCATGAAGCTACTGGGCATCACCACACAACCTTAGTGTAACTCTTCCATAGGTAGCGCACAAGAGAAACCACCAAGAGCCACTAAGAATATCCTTCCCCAAGTAGGGTGCACTCTCCAAGAGAACTAGAAACCAGAAATAGCGAAACTACAGCTGCAACTGCCTAGTGCACACTGCAGAAGGAGAACTATGTGGCTATACAAATGAACTGACCCATATTGTATTTAAACTAATCTAGGCACCTGTTTGGAGCCAACTTTTTATTCTGGGTCTTTGTTATTTCTGTGGGCCGACATCTCTTCCTGTAAATTATATTTCAACTTTATTATTATTTCCTGTGGGCCGACTTCACTTTTGCGGTCTTCTCTTTTACTTTATTATTTTCCAGGGTGTTCTTCAACTGTTCAATGGTATTCCTTTGACTTCTTGGAATCTTCTTCTTCTTTAAGAAAAGTTGTCTAAGAGGGAATACCTCTCGCATCTACCAAAACATCAACACTCCCTCTTAGCTAGGGAGGCATTCTTCCATGATTCTTTCTTCTAGTAGTTCACTGACAACCCTAGAATCATCTAGTAGCCCCAAGGATACCACCATGCATCAATATCTCCATCCTCTACCACAGTCTATATGAATATATTGTAATAAACTAGTAGCACTAAGCTACTAACATGCTCTACAACAATCAACTAGCAACACAAAGCTGCCACCATGTTGTCACGACTACATAACAATCAACCAGTAGCACTAAGCTACTACCATGCTATCCAGTAGTATCTCATGACTATGAAAAAATAAACTAGTAGCACTAAGCTACTACCATGCCATCGGTAGCTCAAATCATCCATCACGATCTCCAAGACTATGCTGTAATCATCCAATAGCACAAAAATACCCATATTGTTCAGTAATACACAACTACTGTTGTAGTCCAATAGTACACAACTACTACCACAGTCCTCTTGAATGTGTTGTGATGTTATTTCTTATTTTATTGCAATCTTATTCACACCCATCCACCTCACATGGTAAGGGTAAAGTTGCCTCCATATCCCCATTCACACCTAGCCACCTCGCATGGCTTAGGCAAGGCTATCCCATGGTCCAAGACCACGCTCCAAGTCTTATTCGCACCTAGCCACTTCACATGGTGTAGGAAATACTTGCGACAAGTATTATTCACACCTAGCCACCTCACATGGCACATGCAAGACTTTTACCATGCTATGATGTTTCTCCTCTCCCAGTAGTCTTATTCACACCTACCCACCTCACATGGTGTAGGAAAGACTATGACCATAGACACAATCACACCTAGCCACTTCACATGGCTTAGGAAAGGCTACACCATGATCCCAATCACACCTAGTCACTTCACATGGCATAGGAAAGACCACGCTACAAGTCCCAATCACACTTATCCACTTCACATGGCTTAGGCAAGTCTTGTACCAAGCTACTCATTACTCTCTCAGTCATATCACATGACTGATCTAGGAAACCCTTGGCCAAAGGGAGAGCCCGCTGTAGGAGAAACATCAAGCCTCCCTCTCAACGAGGGTGGACATTATGCATCGCACCAAGATTGTCTTTGAAGTACTCATACTTCACTCTAGATAGAGGCCTGGTGAAAATGTCTGCTATATTCTCATCAATGGATATGTAATGGATCTCCACAACTCCTCTTTTCACCATGTCTCAGATGTAGTGATATTTTATCTCTATATGCTTTGACTTGTCATGAACCATAGGATTATCTAACAAATTCAGACAACTTTGATTGTCACAATGTATCGAAGTTGGCTCCAACTCTAGATCAAATAACCCTACAAGCAACTTCCTGAGCTACAATGCTTCATGGCTTGCAACACTGGATGCAATATACTTTACCTATGTTGTACTGAGTGCCACTGACATCTCCTACCTACTCAACCATGAGATCGTGCCTCATCCCAAACTGAAGCAACACCCTGAGGTGCTTTTCTGGTCCACTACACTCCCTCCCGTTTCATATTTCTACAGACGTATCAAACACCACCGTTGAAGTTGTTCTAGGACAACAACAAGGAAATTCTCCATACACAATTTTTTACGCCGACAAAAACCTCTCACCTGCAGAACTAAATTATATGGTAATAGACAAATAGTTTCTTGTGGTAATAATGCAACTAATAAATTTTGACATTAATTCACATGATATCCAGTAATATTGCATACTAACCATGCTGCCATAAAGTATTTAATAAATAAACCTATCACCAATGGCAAGGTAACTAGGTGGTTATTGTTATTATATGGATATGATATAACCATCTTGAATAAACCAGGAAAGGACAATTTAGTGGCTGATTTTCTTTCAAGACTTACATCTAATGAGAATGAGCCACCCGTAGACTAATGAGAATGAGCCACCCATAGAAGATTCTTTTTTCTAGTGAGAACCTATTTGCAGTTTCTACTAACTCTCCTTAGTTCGCATATATCACTAATTATTTGGCTACAGGTAGACTTCCACATCATTTTTCTCCAAAGGAGAGACAAAATATCATCAAACAAAGTTGGAGGTTCTCATGGATCGATTAATGTCTCTTCTACACCAGAGTAGATCTTATCATCAAGAGATGTGTACGAGAAGATGAGATCCATGAGATCTCGAAATCTTGCCATGATGGTATGTGTGGGGGACACTTTGCAAACAAAAGGAATGGATACAAGGTACTTCATCAAGGGTACTATTGGCCCATTATCTTCAAAGACGTCAAGGAATATGTAAAAATGTGCAATAGTTTCCAATGCATGGGAATACCAGTGTAATCCGATGAAATGTCATTACAACCATAGTTTGTATTAGAACCCTTTGATAAATGGGCCTTGGATTCCATAGGACCAATCAATCCTCCTTCCCATCATAACTCCAACAACCTAGTATGCACAGATTATGTCACAAAAAGGATGGAAGCCAAGGAAATCCCAACTGTGGCAGAACATGTAGTAGTAGGATTTCCTCATGAAGAAATCTTCACCAGATTCAGGATACCACGAGAAATAGTTAATGATGGAGGAACACAATTCACTTCAAGACTCATTGGAGACTTGATGGAAAAATACAAGATCAAAAATAGCGTTACCACACCATATCACCCACACACCAATGGATAAGTAGAAGGAAAAAACAAAATCCTTGAGGCCGTCATCACCAAGAATGTCAGACTACACCTCAAAGATTGGCAGACAAACTACCTGAATCTCTATGGGCCTACCAGACGACATGGAGAACTACCACCGACTACACCCATATGAATTGGTGTATGGAAAGAGAGTATTGTTTCCTATTGAAATATATATCTAGACACTTAGAACATTTGTACAACTTGGAATGGACTTAACTAAAGCTCAGAAACATAGACTTCTCTAGATCAATGAACTAGACAAACTTCTCCAGGTTTTCTTGCACCACACAAAAATAATACTACATCAAAGAGCTCGGTGGCATGACAAGTTCATTAAGAAGAAGAAATTCAAAGATCGATATTGGGCCTTATTATTTGACTCCAGGGTTAAAGATTTTAGAAGGAAGTTCTACACTCGATGACTTGGGCCTTACAAGATCGACATTGTATATGAAAATGGAGCCATCAAAATTTGCACCATTGACGATGAGATAAATCCTCTAATGACAAATGGACACATGATTTAATTATATCATAAACCTCTATCCAAGGAACCCTTCTTGAAGATAATCACTAGTGGATGGATTAACAATGATCTGGAGATTGTTAACAAGGGGGGAACCCCTAGTGAATGATTAATTCTTGTTCAAATAATAATAATAATAATAATAATAATAATACACCCATGTATGGATACCCTTAGGGGCATGCCCGAGGGCATGTTTTGTGAAAATCAACTTACACTGGCACATGACATGCTAACAAAAGAAAGAAAATAAAGAGAGAAGGGAACTTCACAGTTTCATGATGGTTATGTCAGGATCCTTTTGATGATTTTTTCTTAATAAAGTCTTGTTTGTTGTAATAAAGTATTTTTTTTAGGATATGGATGGAAAAAGGATGTAGTTTCCGCAACTCCGGTTGTTGCAACTCTTGTTGTTGCAACTCCTGCTGTTTCTACTCTGGTTGCTACAAATCCTATTTTTGCAACTCATATTGCTACAATTCATATTGTTGTAACTTAGGTTCCTACAATTCGTGTTGTTGTGATTCCTACTGCTACAATTTCCGTTCACTGCAACTCTGCATATTGACGCTACAACTCCACTGCTAAAGTACCAAAACCAATTTGGGAAAAACAAGACTCCTGTTAAGATACCATTCCAAGCCACAACCTTAACCCACACGTTGCTACAATTCGAAAGCACTGCCTGTGCCATGTTGACAATTACTACAACTCTCGATGACCGACACAACAACTCGACGAAGGTATGCACAATCACAACAAGGGATGGTAAGTTTGGAAGGTCTGTCTCTTGAATTGTGTAGAGTAAGAAATGAATTGGAATAATTGTGACCTATTCACATCACTAAAATTCCACCACAACTCACAATTAACCAAACCGTAAAATAATTACCGCTTCTCACCGTCATTCCCATTCATACTTTGAACTCGCCACCCTCTGAAACATTGATACTGAGTTACATCCATAGTCATTTGAGTTATGAGCAGGAAAATGGGAGGCTCACTAAACCATAAAGAGCCCATAGAGACCCTTTTCCTGGAAGAATACAAGAACATTAGGGAAAATTTTCCAATAGGGAGGTTGGTTGGAATACCTAAACATGTTGCGGGGATATAATGATGATGTGGTGCTGGAATTCACCATTAATTTTAGGAAAATAAGGATAGACATAGCAGGGGTAGTCATGCAGGTAATAGAGTACATAATCGAAAAAGTGACCAGGATTCCCTAGATGGGCGAACGATGGTATTTCCATCAGAGGCCTAAGCCCAAAATTCTCGGACTAGAGAAATCTTTGGTCAAGAAGGGAACATGGTTTGACATGAATTCCTTATCGATCCCATGAAAATATGTTTCCATCGTCATGTAAGGACACATTACCTGCAAGGGCCACTATGGGGCCATCTACCTACAACACATCTATTTATTGGACCACCTGTGACATGATAGGTTGGTCAGCTTGTCATTTTTCCTTTGGAGGACATTGAAAAACATGGCCAAACATGCACAAAAATCTGTTCTTCCTCGAGAATCCCTCTCACACCATGGGCTAATCAAACTATTGGTTGAACACGCACTGCAAAGAGAGGGAAGGACATGGAATGAGGTGGTAAGCACACCATTTGGCGTCGTAACGCCACCTAGAAGAGAAACAACTATTGCAACTCCTCCATGGGATAACAACGTTGCAACTCCAGAAGCTAAGGGCAATGCAAATCCAAAATTTGAGGCCACCACAACTCTAAAGGCCATGGATGCTGTAGCTTTAGAGGCAGAAAAAGCTGCAACTCCCGTAACTGCAACCAGTGAGAAAGAAACCCTCAAGGGTTCTGCCGAAATTCCTCCACAACATGAAGGTCACCATAACAACGACATAGAAGTCACATGAAGCAAACTTGTGACCAAAAGACTGCAAAGGACAAGAAATAGGGCAACATATCCGATGACCAGAAAGAAGAAAAGGGCAAGAAGCAGTGCCGCCACCCGGAAAAGGAAAACCCATGTTGTTACACTAGAACCACTAAGGGTTGAACAAGTTGAAGAAACAATTGAGGCACAAGACACGATGGGGGATGGACAATATTTTTCTGGGCCTAGACTCAATCAAGAAATAGGGGAAAACAACTTTGCTGTTATAAAAGAACCAACAAAGCAAACCCTAGGAGAGGGCCTTACTACAATTCTGGAGGCCTACACCGATGATGAAGGCGCTACAACTCCAGAAGCAAATGAGGCCACTGCTGCACTAGAGCCAGTCAAAATCACACATTCTAAACGAGTAAGTACCCCTTTTCTTGCACTCTTGTATTCAACACTTTTGAGAAAACAGTGGGTGCTTCAAAAGAAGAACAACATGATTTATACCTTTCTGAAATTGTTAAGGGATGAGTTTAGGAAGGAGAGATAGTTGGATGACATGGACTACCCTACCCAGGTAAAAAAACCCATTACTATAGAACTAACATATGTGAATCACCCTATTGCATCAGTAGTGAACATTCACCCTGTTGCTGCACAAGCCAGCCAAAGGACTGAACCTACATATGAGATTCACCTTGTTGCATCATCAACATACACTCCCCCTGCTGTCTCAGATGCCAATCAACCAACTAAACCCGCAAAGGGAAATTCCTTTGTTAAACCAACAAAATAAATCCACCCTACTACAATAACAAAGGACATCCAACCTGCTACAACAATAGAGGAAACTCCCCTTGTTGAACTAGCACAAGACACCTACCCTGTTGTCATAGAGGGAAGTCATCCTGCTGAACCTACTGTGGAAATTCTCCCCGCTGAATCAATAGAAGCCAATCACCCTGCTCACCTAGTAAAGGATACCCACCCCACTACCACAGAAGCCCATTGCATTGTTGTTACACAAGAACCAATAGAGGCCCATTACCATGTTGTCACACAAGAACCAACAAAGAACCATTTCCCTACTGCCACACAAAAACCAACAAAGGCCAACTGCCATGTTCTCAAACAAGAACTAGTAGAGGCTAGTCACTCTACTGATACACCAAAACCAATAGAGGAAGCACATGACATACAAACAATGCAAGCAAAAGAAGAGAAGGACCCTGTTGTTACACAAGAACCAACAGAGCTAACTTTAGGTGAAGGTCTTGTTGCAATTTTGGAAGGCTATTAAGATGAGGAAGAAGCTGCTACTCCTGAGGAAGGGCACACAGATCATGACATAAACCACCTCCAAGGGAATCTCACCCTCTCAGACTCAAAGTGACTGTTTGGTTTCATGAGGACATGCAACGATTTCGGCTGGGGGGAGATGAAAGGTGCTCAAATTAACATCTTTTTAGAACCCGTCCAATACTTTTTGCACACCTTTTTCCTGTTTCCATTTCCATCTTAGTACACTTTCCATCCAGAACGATACATTTTTGGTCAAGGTATAATCACTCACTCAATATGCCATTTCAATACTTATTCATATGCATTTTTTCAAGAGATTATTACCTTTCGCGCTAACAATGATTTACAGGACAAAGCTGCACAAGTACGTTTCCAACACAAGAGTTGCAATTCCCGTTCAAGTGTAGTTGTTGCAACTTTGATCATTGCTGCAACTCTTGCTGTTGCAACTCCCTCTACAGACTGTTGCTGCAACCCCTAGTGCTGCAACTCTCACTGCAGAACATTGATGCAACTCCGCAACAACTCATCGATCAACCAAACAATTGTCACCAGTGACTATCTAGTTAGCCAACAATTGCTTAGGAAAAATGACAAGGGAAATTGGGTGCCATAATGGAACGAACAACTCAAACACCACCTGCCATGGTCGATTTTAGTTAGCACGCACCTAATTTTCCCCTCTTTTGGAAAAGACAATGTAACAATATGAGATAGCCTGATTCTCGCAGTTGTCCATCGATTTTGTTAGCTCATTTAGGAAGAAGTCATTTTGTATAAATATTCCCATTCTCTCTGAGTAGAGGGACAGAGAAAAACCAACTGACAATTTGTAAAATAGAGTTGAATTGAGCCACATCTTTTCGTTTAATACAAGTTTTGTTTCCTTCCTTTTCAATTGATGGTGTCTTAATCATTTGAGCGTCTACTGCATTCTTAGACCAATACCTCATATAAGGAAGCAAGGCCCCCTCCTTAGCTCGATACTGTTTGTATCTCCTATACGTTTGTAGAAGTAGTTATAGTTTCATTTCTATCTTCTTATTTATTTCCAACAATTCCTTCATTAACATCTCATTGTTCTCCATTACTGTAGCTTTTGATTGTTAAACACTAACATTGCATGGTAGCAATTTGTGATTGATAAGCATACATCTGTAGTTTCTCTTCCTTATTTATTTCCAACAATTCCTCTATAAAACATTGTGCTACAACTTTGGTGTTTTCTCATTGTTGTAACTTAGTTTCTGCCACTTTATGTTGACATTTCATAACCTTGTCTTTTGATTGGTTAAAGTGTAGCAATAACACCTTTTATTCATTTTCATTTATTTCCAACAATTCCTCTATTTAACTTTGTTGCATAATTACTTGCTACAATTTTGGTTGTTGTAACTCGTGTTGTTGTAACTCATGTTGTTGCAACTCCTGTTGTTGGAACCTTCGCTGTTGCAACTTTGCATCTAGCTTTCTAATTAACAATTGTGTGGTTTGCTAATTAAGATAACTTATTTTCCTTGTTTACAAGCACAATGTGGTTTGACTCTTATAGTCCGAGTTACATGAGTCATAACATAGCTATCACAATAATCAAGATCACTTTAATACTTGGACAAGTCACCTTTACTTTTCTACAAGAGTGATTTACTTTTCTACAAGTGTGATTTACTTTCTTGCAAGAGTGATTTACTTTTATGCAAGTGTGGTTTACCTTCATGCAAGAGTGATTTACTTTTTCACAAGTGTGATTTACTTTCATGCAAGAGTGATTCACTTTTCCACAAGTGTGATTTACTTTCCTATAAGAGTGATTAACTTTCCTGCAAGTGTGTCATTTACTTTCCTACAACACGTGCTTTTACTTCTGCAAGTGTGGATTTGGTGTAGTTTAATTTGGTGACTTGCTAAAGTATTTTGGTATCTTGCCTTGTGACATTCGTTCGAAAGTACTACAACTCATTGGAAATTACAACATTATACTTGCATATACTATGCATGACAACTCATAAGTGTAATATGACCTCGGATTGATAATTAAATACACAACTCTTCAATTGCTTATTAAATTAATTAGAAGGTAATTGAAAAGTCAGTGAATTATCCTTGCAAGTAAGGCTACATTAGCAAGTAGTTGAGGTTACTTGGACCAGATAAAAAAGTAAAGCTAGCCTTAAAGGTGACCTCAGGACCTATAACATGTAGCTAAGATACATTAGGTATGGTTAACTTGGGTAGTGGAGTAAAGCTACCTAAACGATTATGTCAAGTAAGCTACCTTAACAAATAATGTAAATAATCTTATAAAAAATCCCAAACATATATTAACATAAGGTCCCCTTCTTTAAACCTCATGAAACATGTAATCTATGACATTCAATTAGACATATTTACTAGCCTACTCACTAATACACAACCTTCTTATTCACCTGCTCATTGGAACAAATGCCCCCAAATTATTTCTTTAAGCATTATATGTTCCTACCCCTTTTCCATATAAGTATAAATTAAGTGGAACTCAATGGAACAAATGCCCCCAAATTATTTTTGTAAGCATTATATGTTCCTACCACCTTTTCTATCTAAGGATACATTAAGTGGAACTTAGTTGTCCTATCATAATTCCTACTTATTGCCATGAAATCTATTTTATCATATTTAAATTATTTTATAATATTTTTTTATTTAAATGAAAACCATTTTCATATTAATTTATTATTTTAAATGATTATAAATATAGGTAAAACAAAATATTTGTAAATTAGAAATAAGGCGGCTCTTAACTTCCATGTAAACTTTATATAGACGTACCACACAAGAAAACTTTATTCCATCGAAACTTGATGTATGTGCATATAAGAAAACTTAGACATAGGTGTTGATTTTTATGGAAATTTTAGAAATAAGGTAGTTCTTAATTTCCATGTAAACTTTATATAGACATACCACACAAGAAAACTTTATTCCATTGAAACTTTATGTATGCGCATATTAGAAAACTTAGACATTGGTGTTGATTTTTATGGAAATTTTACATGTACATAAAATAAAAGTTTATGTTGGAAACTTTATAT
>ML831207.1:45152-56361 GCA_009831015.1 Picea engelmannii
AGGGTCATGTTGACCAAAAATACTGTGTCTACAAATGCATGCTATTAGTTCTTAGATCTGTCCATTATCAACAGTAAACAATGTATTAGGTGTGTTGTATTTATTTGAGTTGCATGTACTAATTTCCTATGGCTGAAACGACATGCTAGAGCACCCAAATTGAGAATACAACCATAACAATCAACTTAAATTAAACATGACTGTTGGCTGTTATAAAACAACAGAAAACTAAAACAAGACAACAAAAAACTTAGAGCCTTTGCTCTGTCAAAGACAGACCAAGAAGGCAAGCTTATAGGACCTAGAATTTTCACATTTACAAGGCTTCAACTCCGCTATCCTTCCTGAGATTTTACCATGAAATGGTTAAGGACTTGGGTTTGGAATTTTGGTATCACGATAAGAGCTCTGGAAGAGGTATCCTCTTCAGACGGACAGGTTTAGGTTGTTATAAAATCTGCTATCTCGGTCGTTTTACAAACTTATGACCTAGGAAGCCTCAGGAGCTAAGTTGGGCATACAGACCATCAGTCAGAAGTGTAAGTTTACAAAGAGATAGAGGCATACACATATCATAATCCATTCCACACAGAACTCATTTATAAATACACATATGTATAAATCCAAGCATTCATCCATTATTCCAGTTCAATATATAAAACAGGGAAAATACTTACCATAACCAGATAATGTGAAGCGACTGCTGAAAGGGGTGCCTATTTCCACCCAACCATAGTCTCAGTCACTCCAAACGGATTTACCACTAGCCACCCCCAAGCTAGACCACGATGCTTTGCAAAAAAATCATTTCTTCCGTATCAACGACAATAGGGATGAAGGTTACTCTCCTCCTCCCGCAGGATCTTAGAAACGGTTTACACGATACCAAGCAAGGAGAACCGACCTAGTTTATCAACTTGTATCATAACCTTCTCAGGCATTTCCTGTGACCAGAATGCTTATTTCCCAGTTCTTCCTTGAACCCGAGAGGTTCGCCTCTCGTCTCTACACTCTTCGCAGGTCTTCCTCTGCCCACCACACCTTCCTTTCTTGCCTCCTTCAACAAGGTTGCGTGTGGCTCGAATTTCCAGCCCGTGGCTAGGTCTAGAAGCCTTACAAATGGGTGCTTTGTCCCATCCCCTCATGAACTCTAGAGGAGGTCTTCCCACCCACCATCTTGAATGTAATTCATTTATGGGTCAGAGGATTGTTATGGTCGTGAGAAATTAAATCCAGTAAGGTATTGGTTTGGTGAAGGTTAATGCAACCATTCCTGGTCCCCTTCACCATCTATTTTCATAGCATTCATGGTCTTTCTTAGTACACCCCCCTTCAAGCAGTCATGCAACACTTATCCATATTTCTAGTAAATAACAAAATTTACATTCATTGACCTTTTATACAAAGGTCCATCAAATCAAACATTCACACATATTAAGTTTTCCATAGTCTCTTGGCCATTATAGTTATATTTACAAACTAGGGGAAACAGGGTGTTACAATTCCCTACCCCTTAAAGGAACATCGTCCTCGATGTTCTACCTATCAACATGCTCTGTATATACAGAAGTGAATAAAAATGGATATGTATGTCTCATGGCATCCTCCATTTCCCACATAGCCTCATTTGGGCCAAAGTGTTTCCACTGCACCTTGACATGTGCAATGGTTCAGTTCCCGAGTGGGGTTTCCTTCCTGTCCAGTATGCATTGAGGTTTTGGTAGGGATTCTCCCTTCGGCTCCACCTGGATCACAGACCAGTCAATTATATGATTAGAATCATGCACATATTTCTTCAATAATGAAACATGGAAAACATTATGTGCCTTTACTATGGGAGGGAGTGCTAGTCTATAGGCTACATGTCCCACTCTATCTAAGACTTCAAAGGGTCCACAATAATGAGGTGTCGGCTTCGCACAAGCTCTCGATCTCTGGGCCTAACTCCGAGATAGACATGGTTCTCTGTCTTGAACTCTCTGGGAGTTCTCTTTCTGTCGGCGTAAATTTTCTGTCTATCCTGAGCAATTTTCAGATTTTTCTTTATCTGAATCACTTGTTGTTCCATTTCTTTCAACATGTCGGGTCTGATTATAATTCTATCCACTGGATTACCCTAGCTGGCTGGAGTCTTGCACGGTCTACCATAGAGGACTTCAAAATGGCTCATCTTCAGTGACTATTGATAATCGTTGTTGTAGGAAAATTCTACCAATGGAAGGTAGTCTTCCCACTTCTTAGGCTGATGCATTACATGCATCCTTAACATGTCTTTTAATATATGATTTACTCTTTTTGTCTGTCGATCGGTTTGAGGGTGATAGGCTGTGCTAAACAACAATTTAGTCTCAAAACCAACCATCAAGGATTTCCAAAAGCTTGAAGTGAATTTTGTATCTCTGTCAGATACAATCTCCCTAGGCATGCCATGCAGTCGGAATATCTCCTTCATGAAGATGTTGGCAATATTTATTTCCTTGCAAGTTGATTTGACAAGAATGAAGTGAGAAGACTTGCTTAATTTTTCCACCACTACCATGATGGCATCATTCTGCTTGGCCGATTTTGGTAATCCGGTGATGAAATCCATGGAGATGGTTTCCCACTTCCATTCGGGAATTGGTAGAGGTTGTAACAACCCTGTTGGGTGCCGATGTTTTGCTTTAACATGCTGGCATTCTAGACACTTAGCTAAATAATCATCTATGCCATTTTTCAATCCAGGCCAATAGAATTGTTTCCTAGTGGTCATGATCATTTTCTGATATCCTGGGTGACCGGTATATGGTCTCTTGTGCAGTTCGTCCATTATGAACCTCTTCAAGTCGTCACAACTTAGGACATACAATCTGTTTCTGTAAGTCAACAGACCTTCGTCCAACATCTGATAGCCTTCATACTTTAGCCCCGTGGGATCTTGCTTTAGAGACGATGTCACGGTCTTGAAGAATGAATTTGTTTCTTGTGCATTCTTGACTCTTTCCCTGATATCCGTTTCATAGATGCTCACTGCTGCCATGTTAATTGTTTTCACACTTCTGCTAAGGGAATCAACCACCCTATTTTCCTTTCCTTTGATGTGTTTGATTTTGAAATCAAACTCACAAAGGAGAGCCATCCACCTAACTTGTCTATAATTGAGATTTGGTTGATCAAACATGTGCCTCAATCCATAGTGGTCTGTCATAAGTACAAATATCCTACCCAAGAGGTAATGCCTCCACATTTTTAAATCATGCACTATGGAAGCCAACTCTATATCGTGGGTCACATAATTGATTTCATGCTCATTCAATTTTTTGGATTCATAGCAAATTCCACGTCCTTCTTGCATAAGGACTCCTCTGAGTCCTTCCTTGCAGGCATCTGTACACGCGAGGATGTCATTATCAGGGTCTGCAATTTTCAGCATGGGTCCATGGGTCAGAAGGTACTTCAATCTCTGAAATATTTCTTCACATTTTGATATCCAAGTGAATTTAACCCCCTATTTCTGAAGGGTAGTGATTGGGCAACCAATCTTGGAAAATCCTTTTATAAACCTTCTATAATATCCTGCTAAGCCCATAAAGGATCTGATATTAGATACATCGTTTGGGGTAGGCCATTCCATAATAGATTTGATCTTGTCAGGGTCTACTGCCACTCCTTCTTTAGAAATAACATGGCCTAAGTAATGGACTTGCTTCTGAAAAAAGTCACACTTGCTAAACTTAGCGTAGAGATGATGCTCTCTTATTACTTGAAGTACAAGTGTAAGATATTCTTCATGCTCCTCTCTGTTCTTGGAGTATATTAGGATTTCATCAATGAAAACCAATACAAATCTATATAGGAATTTGCTAAGTACATTATTCATCAGGCACATAAAAGTGGCAGGGGCATTGGTTAATCCAAATGGCACCACCATAAATTCATAGTGACCATACCTTGCCCTAAAGGCTATTTTGTGGATGTCTTCATCATTGATTCAGACTTGATGATATCTAGACCTTAAGTCAATCTTTGAGAAAATCGAAGCACCCCCCAATTGGTCGAACAAGTTATCGATTCTTGGTAAGGGGTACTTGTTCTTTATGGTTGTCTTATTGAGTTGTCTATATTCTATGCATAGTCGGAGCGTGCCATCTTTCTTCTTCACAAACAGGACTGGTGCTCCCCATGGATACACACTAGGCCGGATGTAGCCTTTGTCCATCATTTCCTTTAGCTATAGCTTGAGCTCAACTAGCTCGGGTGTACTCATCCTATAGGGTGTCCTATACATTGGCACTGTTCCCGGTGCAAGCTCTATGGATAAGTCAATGTATCTTCTCAGAGGTAGATCCAATACCTCTTCTGGAAACACATCTCCATATTCTCTTAATATGGGGTGGTCCTCTAGGTTTGGTCTATCATCCTCAACAGATTCCAACACCTGTATCGCATATAGAGGACATCCCTTTCTGCAATACTTTTTCATTTGAAGGGTTGATATTCGTCTCACTAAGACATGCTTCTTAATCCCTTGGAGGGTTATCTTTCTCCCTTCTTTATTTACACATTCTAAGGTTTTATGGTAACAATCCAACTTAGTTTTATATGCAGCTAGCCAGTCCATACCAGTCAATAGGTCATAAGACCCTAGGGGAAGTATGTTAAGGGTAGCTTGGGTGGGCAATCCATCCATAGTGAATTGGCAAGATGGTATGGCATCTGCTACTTTTCTTTTGGTGCCAGTGGCTAGTTGTACTAACCATGGCTTAACATGCCTAACTGGTTGTAGTTTACACTTATCAACAGTTTGTGGGGCCACATAAATCAAATTAGAACTAGGTTCAATTAAAATAGAAATTAGATGGTTGGCGATCATACCTTCCATCTCCACCATTGAATCTTGGTGGTCAGATTGTTTATTATCCACGGTTGCATAAATCCGTGGCATACTCCTAGCCACATCATTGATTGTGGTAGCTTCTTGGATATTGTAAACTCTCCTATTGTTCTGTTGTCTATGTGGAAAATACCTTAGTAGATTTTCTTCTCCACAACCCCAACATTTCAAGGGTTCCTTCTTTGGGTTATCCATCTTTCCTGGGGTTGCTCCAAAAGGTCTATTTCCACTCTAGGAGGGGAAATGTTTCTGATATACACTTCTAGTAGGAAGGCTTATCCTAGAGTCCTTCCTATAGTTCTTAAATCTCGAGGATTTGGACCCTTTCTTGTTGAATCCCGAACCTCTCTTCTTCTTCAAATCCTCGCGAGGTTCTGTCTGACTCCTGAACTGTTCATAACAATACCTCACCTTCCTGATAGTGTCTTCTAAGGTCTTTGGCTCGTCAAACTCAATCCTTTTCTAGTAGGTCTGAGGTAACCCACTAATAAATTGTTGCAATTTCACCTTTTCATCCTTTATGTAGGGTACATACCTCAGCAACTCAAGGAATTTATTGACGTATACCTCTATCTGAGTTGTCCCAACTTGAGTTCATAGAACTCTTTAGTATTCTCATCAAAATATTTCTCTGACATATACTTCTTATTGAAGTGTTTCTCAAGTTGTTTCCATGATAAGTCCTCTTCATGGATTCCTTTCACATTCTCAAGGTCTTCCCATCAAATGGAAGCTTTTCCATTCAGGTTGAAGATGGATATTCGAGCCTTCAAGTTTTCAAAGTAATCATGGACTCTGAAGTACTTCTTTAAACCAAGCATCCATGATTCTACCTCTTCCCCTTTCTTAATCTCACCATTGAAAGAGGGTGGTTTGGCTTTCTTGAACTCTTCAGGGTCATGAATTTTGGAATGCTTTCGATTCTTCCCTTTCCTTTGAGAATGTGAGCTAGTTTTTCTACTAGAACATCCCTCTGAGTTTCCAGTCTCCTTCGTAGAGGATTCTCTCGATGAGTATCCCCTGTCTCTAGGTTGGACCTTCCTCGAGGTACTCCTCCTAGTGTGGCCACTTATGAGACCACATTTTCGTATCTGAAGTGGAATTTGACTTCTCTTTGTATGTTGTCGGTCCACATGACTAGTTGCGGGTCCATGTTGCAGCTCTCTCTGTATGTCAGATAAGATCTGCAAAAAGACTACATTGATTTCCATTTTCTTTTCTTGCCCCTTTATCAATCTCTCATTGTCAACCTTGTAACTTTGTAATTCAGCCATGAGGTTCCTTATAGTTTCATCCAGATCCGGAGGGGTATCCACTGCCCTTCTCTCGTCAGATTCTTCGTCTCTATGGTGGAAGCCATCCCCCACTTCATGGCGCGTCACCATCCTTTATGCTTGTAGTTTCTTGTGATTCACTGATCGCTTGACTGCTGACAAAAACACTTGTTGTTAGCTAACAGTCTATTAGTTTACGAACAACACAGTCTATTATTTCTTAGCTAACAGTCTATTATTTCTTAAACACACACACACACAGAAGAAGATTTCATTATTTTCTTCAGTAAAAACTCAACCAGACTCTTTAGGAAATAGGTAAGGTAGAGTGTCACCCTTGAAGTTCCTTAAATATGGTTTTCACGCAACTCATCCATGAGCCCAAGCAGGACAAGTGCTGTAACCATGATTTGATACCAATTTGTAACACACCCCACCCCTGAGTGAATTTCCTGGGGATGGGGCATCAAAAATTTCGTTCTCCTTAAGTGATCAAATCCTTCATTAGGGTTTTCTACCACACTCTGCTTGTCCAGAGTTTTCTAACCATAGTCTCCATGCTCAAACCTGAGCTCAGAACAGACGAATATACCTTTCTGATGTTCTTCGAGCGTTCATTGGTTGGGGTGCCACGTGGCACCCATGTGGATCCACCTCACACGTGTTATTTCCAAGTTTCTTCCTCCATGGTGGAATACCATCCACCGCCTGATCCCATGACTGGACTTTCTCTCTTCCTCCTATATCAACGGTGGATGAATTCGACGCTTCACACCTCTTTACTATCTAAGCACGAGACCACTCAGAGTTCCAAACTTCTGAAGTCCTGTAATATCACCACGTGGCTTCAACCTCTGGGCCGTTTGATCTCTCTATCATATGACATCCCAGATCCTTCAAAGTCCTGAAGTCCCAGACTCCCTGAGTCCCAGTCATTTCATCAACCACGTTGGCTAGATGGAAACATATCAGTAACTAACACATAGGAGGGGTTAGAGTGACATGGGTGTTGGGCCCGAGATATGATCATCTTCATGACGTTATTATACACTTTTGTCGTATGTATATATGCATTTTTTATCTTTCAAATGAGCTTTTTGAAGAATTTTATGGTGAAATGATATAATCGACATGAGGTACGTATAATTCATGTTTTGTGATTTAATCAAGTTTAATTTATCATATTTTATGGTTCCCAAGAGTTAATTCACGTTTTTCTGGTGTTATAGGGAAAAATGCACCATGTTTCTTGGTCCAACACTTGTTTCGGCACTCGTTCCGGCACCTAATATTGCACAAAAATGCAAGGCAAGTTGGCGATTATGGTATTGGTGGCCAATGGTGGACAAATCGAGCACATGGGTTTTGTTTGTCATCGCCCCCTCTAGCTACTAAGTTCAAGACAACTCGATTTCAGTTGTCCAAAGAGGGTTCTTATTGGGTTCCTTCGTTTTGTTAGTTATTGATGCATTTAATGCAATTTGCCGAATTTAGAGGTGGTTTGACCCTCTTGTGGTCGACCACCTGATTTGTAAGCTTATAAATACTACCAGGATGATCATCAGATTGTTAAGCAAGTAGAATAGCCATCAGATTGGAGATAAACTCGTTATACTCTGTTTTTCATTTTTTACATTGCTAGAATAGTGCCAGAACTATGTTTTTGACTTTCATGGTGAATTTGGCCCGCTGAATTTTGTGCTGTGATTGTAGAGGGTAGCCACGACTTGCTGGGGGGGGCACCAATAGCCTGATGATGTTTAGTGTGTTGTTTATACATTTCATAATTTAAATTGTCTTTTATTTCCTGTACATGCATGTTTTATGTTTTAATTAGCTAGCTGTGATTTAATTGTTTATTGTTCTTTTGCAGGTTAGTGTGATGGATTATGTTAGCATGAATTAGTTCTGTAGGCTAGGAATATACTTGCAAGTCTCTACACTAACTCCATATGCATCTATATATCAGATTACACTTTTATTTATTGTCTTACAGTCAAGTTTAAAATAGAGTTGTTTTTAGAATAAAACAGATTTCTATTTGGGTTTCATTTGACAAGGATCTTTGATGGATAGATAGAATTAGTTCTAGTTTCTAGTCATAGCTTGCTTGCTTCAGTTTATATAGATTTCATTTAATTAGTTGTTGGTTAAATTAGATTGTCATTTTACTTTTTAATATCATGCTTTAAATTTCTATTTTTAATTATTTATTTATGTTAGTTTGAATGGCTAGAATAGACATAGTGTAGTTTTATTTCACGCAATTTCCTTTCATAGATTAAAATGCAATTAAATTCCTTAGTTATATAATGATGATCTCGTTGTGATGTTTATGGTTTATACATGAATATGCAGGGTATTTAACATTACTTTTATCATGGCTAAGTTTTCATTGGACTGTTTACTTCACACCTTTCATTTTGCCATTGAAATTAGTATTGAGCTTATACCATTAGAACTGTCCTTTGTTGTCAAATGTCATCGAGATATTATTCGTCACCACCAAAGGAATTCACAAAACCACCAACATTACATTTGAGTGTTTCATAGGTTAAAGTTAGTTTCTTGCTTTCATAAGTTAGAAAAGATAGTTTCTTGTTTTCATAAGTTTAATTGATAGTCTTTCTTGCTTTCAATAGAATATATTTCCTTTCATGCATTGCATTGAGCATTTAAATTTCCTTTCATGCAAGAGAAATAGTTTTGCATTAGGCATTTAGTTCACTTGCCTCTTAGGCAAGGTAGTTGTTCAATGAGAAGTCTTTGCTTACTTGTCTTTTGCGAAGTCTTTTCTTACTTGTCTTTTGCTTTATGCTTTTGCTTGCTTGTCTATTTGCTTTAATAGGTTAGTTAGGTTCTTTTGCTTGCTTGTCTATTTGCTTTAATAGGTTAGTTATGTGTTTTTTCTTGCTTGTCTATTTTCTTTAATAGGTTAGATAGGTGCTTTTGCTTACTTGCTTATTTATTTTCTTTCATAGGGTAGTTGCTCATTGAATGTAGGTTGGCAAGTTAAAGGTAGTTTGCTTTCATAATTTTCTTAGTATGCTTAGTAGTTTACCTTTGCTTACTGTCATGAACTAGTTTGCTTTACATAGGGTTTTCATTCGCGTTCTTAGGAATTATCCATCAGTCCTTGGCCCAAAAGTACTTAGGTTACCTAGTTTCAATTTGCTTAGTAGGGTTTTCTCATTAGATAGGTTTGCTTGAATAGATTAGTCTTAGATAGCTTCTTTCCTTAGTTATTCTACACTCCTAGCAACCTTTTTACCTTTGGCATATATTTTTCTACAACTCTAAGTTTACTTACCCTGGGTTGACAATTTAATTGAGGGTAGTTTAGTGTCTTTTTTAGTACATATAAGTCACCTAACATTTTGGCGCCGTTGTCGGGGATTTGTCTTAAGGTAAGAAGTAATTAGGAATTAGATCATCCTTAGAACTTAGCATTAGTTTGGTGGCAGGGGAACTTTAAGATGAGAGGTAAGAACCTGCGCATCTGCTATAGCAGGTTCCCCCAAACCCAATAGTAGTTTTTCTTTTTGTTTGCTTTCATGAATAGACCTAGGGATCAAATGGTAGCTTTTTGTTTTTGTTTTTGCTTTCTTTCATGAATAAGCCTAGAGACCCACAAGGTAGATACATTAAATCAAAATCAGACCTTTCAACCAAGGTTCCTTCCGATCTCTTTGGGGGAAGGAACGTTCCGCTCATAAAATCTGCAGATCGATACCAAAAAACAGGAGCTAGCTCAACCCAAAGAGCTAAAATAGTCTCTGAAGGGACTAACACAGGGAGCACTATAGAACAAGAAATTGAAGCATCAATCATATTAGGACAGGAGGCAAGACCACTCGAGTCTTCCACAGAATCAAACAATACAACCTTTGCTTTTACACCACCACTAGGGGACTCTAATTTTAAGGATATCATAGACCCTGAACAAGTGAATCTTTTGTTTGGTATCTCAGCCAATGTAATTATCTCTCAAATCGACATAGAAACTTTGGCACCTATAATCTCAATCGGCTTGAGTAGAGTCCCAGACATCTAATCAGTAGGAAGACCTTTTCATCAAAGGGAAACCTTGTTCTCTTCAAAGATAAAACCACTTAGGTACTCTCTTTTTGGAAACCAAGCCAATATGGATGATCAGGAGGACCATAATAATGTAAGACACAGAGAGGAAGAAGAATCTGGAAACCAAACCGAAACTACCTTCGGGTTTTCGATTTTAAACACCACTCCAAATGTCAACATGAAGAATATTCCTCTCTCAGCACTGCCTACCTTTTATGGTAAAAACAATGAAGATCTAGACACCTTCCTATTTGAATCTGACATCTTGTGCATGAGCTACAACTATGTGCAAGATGCCCAGAAATTAAAACTCTTTCCTACCACCCTCAAAGACTCTGCATTAAGATGGTTCATGGGATTGGGAGAATCCAACATTAGGTCTTGGGAATCCATGAAAGACATATTTCTCAAGAAGTACCAAGACTACTGCAAGACCAAAGAGTCTCGTAATGACATATTTAAAGTCCAATAGTTAGAAGATGAGACCCTTGAAGACTATATGGAAAGATTTGGTTATATCTCCCAGAAGTCAAAATACCATGACCTCCCAGAGGATGCAGTTAGGGCTCTTTTCCTTAAGGGAATTTCAGAAGAATATTTAGAGATGCTTAACCTGATGGCATCAGGTGATATTTCTCATAAACCATTTGCTGAAATATGTGAAATGTGTAAAAACTACTCAAGGAGTAGAGCCAAAACAGGGAAGAATGTTTGGGACCCTTACAATAGAAGCTTAAAGCCAGTTAGTTCAAGTGGTATTACGAGAGCAGAGATAGGGAACCTTTTAGAAAACTTCAAGACTGGCATCTTAAGAACAATAGGTTCCCAGTTGGAAACCTTTAAACTCAAAAAGAAACAGGAGGAGGAAAATGCAGCAATGAGCATATATTGCCCAAGATGCAGGAGGAAGCATTCCTCAAGGGAGTGCCCATTAGATAACATTTCAGTTTGTGGCTTCTGTACAGAAGACCATGTGACTGAA
>ML831208.1:16452-29863 GCA_009831015.1 Picea engelmannii
TAATGATGGTTGTGGATCACCTTTCCAAGTATGCTCATTTTTGCGCTCTTGAACACCCATTTACTGCATCCACGGTGGCTCAAATTTTCATGGACCAGGTCTTCAAGTTTCATGGCATGCCACACTCTATTGTTTCTGATCGTGACCCAACGTTCACAAACAATTTTTGGCAAGAACTATTAAAGCTATAGGGAACCCAATTGCATCTCAGCACAACTTATCATCCCTAGACTGATGGTCAAACGGAAGTTGTCAACAAGTGTTTGGAAACATATCTAAGGTGTTTTGCCTCTGAAAAGAAAAATCAGTGGGCTCAATGGTTACCCCTAGCTGAATGGTGGTACAACACTTCCTACCATACAGCTATACGCATGACTCCTTTCGAAGTGGTATATGGACAGAATCCACCTTCTATTCTCTCATACTTACCAGGTACCTCGAAGGTCCAGACATTTGACCAAACACTTACAGTTCGAGAGGATATTCTCCGTACCCTCAAAGAGAACTTGGTCATGGCACAGAATCGCATGAAGCAACAAGCAGATTAAGGTCACTCTGAATGTCAATTTGTAGAAGGGGATTGGGTGTTTCTATGACTACAACCATACAAGAAAACTTCCCTCAAGGTTGAGCATTGTCAGAAGCTAGAGCCCAAATTTTATGGTCCTTATACAGTTCTTAAGAGTGTGGGACAAGTCACCTATCAGTTAGCTCTGCCCAGTCATTTGAAGATACATTCTATTTTTCATGTTTCATGCTTAAAGAAGGTGATTGGAACTAGGTGCCAAATTCAAACCAACCTTCCAGAGTTAACTAAAGAAGGATCCATTTGGCTACTGCCAGAAGCAATTTCCGACTAGCATGAGCATCGCCTGCATCAGAGAACCATCAAGGAAGTGCTAGTCCAGTGGAAAGATACCACTCCAGTAGATGCCACTTAGGAACCAGCTACCATTCTGCAGCAGTTTCCACATCTCAAGCCTTGAGGACAAGGTTGTTTTTAAGGGGGCAGACATGTTAGGGTCCTAACCCGCACATAGGTAGAGCAATATACTCGGATGTAATAAAGGTCAATATTAATAAGGCCTTTCAATAAAATAGAATAAGGCGGAGGTAACAACACCTAAGAGAAGATTTCACTTCTAGAAGGATCTTCCTCTAGATACTTCTCTTGATAGACATATTTAGTATAAATAAGGGTCGAGGGTATGAAAACCCTATCTTGGAGATTATTTTAATAGAGCGTTGCTCGACTAGAGGTTCCCCCTCAAAGAGGCCCATGACCATTGCTTTCTGAATCAAAGTGTTATTTCTATTGTTGTTCTTATATCATTTCTATGTTATTGTGGAGATGATGTTGGTTATATTATTGTTATTCTGCCATTTCTAGCATTTTATTTATGTTCTGCATACTTTTTATATATGGTATATTACACCATATGAGCACACAACCTCTAATTGTTGTCACTATCTACACAATTTTCACAATATCATCTTTTATGTTTTAAGAGGCCCAAACTATTTCGCACACAAACAAGTGTTGTTCTATATCTTGTGACCCCACTCCCTTGAATTCAGGAAGTCTAAGAGTATTATCTACTCCCGCCATGTTGGATTGTGTAGTCCCTCCTCTTGTTGATGCTGGTGGAATATGATTTTAAATTTGACTCTACGCACTACTTCCACTATTCTAACTGCTACTACTTTGTATTCATCGACTAACTATGATGGATTTTGTCAAGTATTCAAATGCTATCTCTGATTGTTGTGATGCACATGGGATTGTGGATTCAAAACATGATCCTATCTGTGTAGGACTTACTTTCTCTTCTATTATTGGACTAGACTAAAACCCCTCTTCTTCTCCTCCTATATATGCTATCTCTATTATTTAACCTAGTGTGCAAGGTTCTCTTTCCTTTGGCTCACTGTGCTACTCTTCTCTCTCATCCCCAGTATTTTTCCTCTTGTGCCTCCTTTCTCCGTGTAACTCTCCAAAATCATACTCTTCCTATGGTATGCTTCCTTCTTGTATCCTCAGTCCATTCCTTTTTTATTCATTCCTTCCTTATCTCAGATGATCCTTTTAACATCCTCCATCTGCCCCTATGTTCTCAAAGCCCTTTTAGCCATCAAAATTCATTATCATCACATGTTTTTCAAATAACAACATTTTTATCCATGTATTCAACAATTTCAAGAACCTTTCGCATAGAAATTTGAAAAAATCTATTTTTGCAACATTGTATGATTGATTACAATCTACTGCCAATTATGTAACATAATCCCCAAGTACACTATCTAACCAAAAATCAATTTCTCGAGTAGTTGGGTTACTTACCGAATTCAGGTTTCTTACCCATTCAGGATTCCAATTCTTTAGTGATACTGCACTAAATATTTATGTTTTCTCTACTAACATCTCTAGCCACTCGGTCAAAATTTTTGGAAATTCACCAAAGGAAATTTGATGCAGATCTGTGAACACATACCTTTGCATCCATTGCTTGTCACTCATCCGAGGGTTCTTTCTCTCTTGTCATGCAAATTCCCTTTATTTTCATTCTAACCAGTCCATGATCTCCTTATTAGTCGACCTCCAAAACATTCCCTTAATCAAAATTTCCTAGTCCCGGCAACAAAACCATTTGTTGGCTTAACTTGTCTGTGCACGGGTTGTAAGAGACAAGGCTCATTTTAACTATGACCAAGAAACCCACAAGACACCGACCCTTTTTTCATCACCTTCTTGTGTAGATGAAGTCTCACCTGAGGTATCTATTAGGACTGCAAGAACCAGGCTTTTGTAGTAGAAAGGGAAAGGGAGGAGGATACTCGAGTCATTGTTCCTTCTTCTAGCTTATGCATGTTCTCAATTATTACAAATATTCTCACAATCATTCATGAATATTGCACCATAATTAATCCATAAACAAAGTCTAGTCTATGAGTCATAGCAACATAATTCAACAGCACATATATACAAGTAAAGAACACAAGACACCATATTATAATTTATCTCTAAACTCTCTCTTTATTCATCTTTCATCTTACCAACTGACTATTACATTCACAACTATTGCATAATATTGAACCTCACCACTTAGTCTATCACTCATCTCCATCCCCCCTAAATATCCCAACCCATTACATATTTATACCCAAAACCTAGGGATTAAAACCCTTGAATATTTATTCCAAAAATATCCCATTACAATGCATGGCATGGATAACTTCAGTTAAATGTTTGTTTTCTTTATTTTGTTTCTCGCTCTTCATACAACTTTTCTGTTGTTATTCTATATCCTAAACATATTGTTGGCATCCTTCTTTTGTGCATTCTTCTCTCTCTCTCTCTCTCTTTCTTTATTCTTGCGTATGTGTGTTGTCTTCCTCCTACACACTTTCATGTGGATTGTGTCTTCGTTGCGTGCTACGTTCCCTCCTTTGCACACTTTCCTTCTACTTAGGTTTTTCTCCTACTATTGCATCCAAAAAATACCTTTCCAACACCCCTACTCGTTGAATGTATACCTAATCATCTTGTTGAAAGTATACCTAATCAAGGTAGATTTAAAACTCTCATTTCATTTTTGGCTCCAAGGATCCTTGACATCATTCCACTGACAACCAAGAACATCTAGGACTAACGGATCGCATGAAAACAAATATAGTATTCAATTTTAACAACCTTCAATAAATAACCCTATCCCAATAGGATTTAACTCTAATATTGATGCCAATAATTGATGGGTTCCTAAGGGTATCCAGTTTCCCAAGGTTAAATTAAGAAAGTTTGACAAGATGAATCTATTTACATGGGTGAAAAAAAAAAACAAATACTTTGAATATCAAAACATTGTGGATGATAAATAAACCATTTCCTTGTCAACTTTGTACTTTGAGACTGAACCCTATTAATGGTATTAATGGGTAGTTAAAATGAATCCTCATTCTTATAGTTAAACTTGGGTTTTATGTTATAGCCTCAATTTCCAACCTACAACCCATAGGGGAATCCAATAGAAGATCAAATCCAAAGAACATTCTTTGCTTGAGATTTAGGACCTTTTTTAGGGTCGTCACGGGAGTCATATGCGACAAAATGTGATGATCATTGCATGTCATCAATAGTGCAACAAGAAATAATCTATGTAACCTTGTAGATTTGTTGAGTTAGAAAGAGCTAATCAATGGGTGAGTTATGAATTCATGGCATGATCCTATGAACTCAGATATTCGAGTTTCTACTGGGTTTTAGAATATCTAGAAGCTCTCCCAAGCCTCTTCCAGGGATCTATATAAGAAAGGAACATATTGAGAAAGAGGAGGAAGAATCATTTGCAGAGTTATGTTGTCCAATTACATAAGTGATTTTACTATTCATATCAACTAGAAAACAAATTGCCTAGTCTAATCATAAAGTCGGGGAGAAAAAAAGAGTAAGGAAAGATTTTCCTTCACTCTAAGGAAATTTCATATTAAAAATCACATATATTTAAATAAACAATTTATCTTAAAAACAACATATATTTAAATCAAACCAAAATCCTTACCATAAACCATACCAAAATCCTTACCCTAAACCATAACTATTCTACTGTACTAACAAAAAAAATGCAAAAAAAATTAAAAATATGAAAAAATAAAACATTTTACATGTGAACTAATCTTTAACTCCTCTCCTTATCTCATTAAATAATCGTACCTAAAAAAAAAAAAAATCCCCTACCTTTCACTCCCTCCCAACTATCACTTGTTTACCTATATGTTTTTTTATATGTTTTTTCATTCATTTTTATTTCTCCCTTAACTCTCCCAACTATCACTTGTTTACCTATATGATTTTCCATTCCCTTTTTTTTCCTTTCTAAAACCATTATCTTCTTCTTGAGTACTCATGAACCTTTTTTCTTCTCATATTTCCATCTTTGTGTTACATATCTTTCCTTTGTTAACTTATCCTTAGTGTCTTCTAATTTTATTATTTTTTCTTCACGTCTTTGTTATTATCCATTGTTAAACATTCTCCCTCATTGTCGATTCACATTTGTAATCTCCTCTTCAATATCCTAATTTCTCTTTTCATTTCTTTTATCATAATTACTTTATTTTATTAATTAGTTTTTTTCTATAATTAGTTTATTTTTCAAATAAGTTGAAGAAAAGTAAGAAATTAGGAAGAAGTTTCTTTTATTATAAATTATGTTATAATTTTTTTTTACAAAATTATTTAAAATAAACAAATACATGGCAACATTACACTTTACATTCAATATATAAAATCACATTCAATATATAAAATCACATGTATTTATTCAACTTATATAAATTTGATTAAAATAATGAATATATTTCATAGTTATGTAAGAATAAAACGCAAAACTTAAGTATAAAGCAAGATTGAAGAATTAAATTTTATTACAATTTAGCAATAAAAAGTTGAATTGGTTAACCAATTACATGTGTGATAAAAATAATTAAAATATTATGAAAAAACAATTGTTTTGTTATTAATAATCCATAGTGTTCATTTTGAAGAGGAAAAGATCTCTACCTAACAATAAATATAAGAAAATACAGAGACAAGAAATTAGGAAACTAATAGTGTCCACTTTTTTCTAAAAGAAAACTTACAGAAACCCTAAAAAAATAAGTCTATAAGGAAAAAAATGAAACGATGTTAGTTTAAAATTTTAAAATATAAATTAAGATATTCATAATAGGAATAAAGGTATAAGAATATATAAAATAATAAATACTAATTAATGATGGAAAAATATATTAAAAGTGCTATTAATAAAGTGTTAGACTATAATAATATAGCAATAGCTTTGATAGAAAATATTATCATAATTAATAATGATAAATTAGTATTAATAATTAATAATTAATAATTAATAAGAACATTATTAATAAAGCATTTAGTAGTGTTATTAATAGTCAGAATAGAAAGGAACTATAAGTTACAAATAATAATAAGTATAATAATATTAATATTAATAAAGTGTTTAGTAGTGTTATTAATAGTGATAATTATTAATAAAGCATTTAGTAGTGTTATTAATAGTCATAATAAAAGGGTATTATAAGTTACTAATAGTAATAATTAATAAAGTGATTAGTAGTGTTATTATGAGTGATAATGGAAAGGTACTATAATTTAATAGTAATATTAAGTATAATAATAATATTAATAATAGTGTCAAGTTTGTCATGATTGCTTATTAATAAATAATAATAGATTCATATTAATAATTAATAATTAATAAAAGTATTATTAATAAAGCATTTAGTAATGTTATTAATAGTCATAATGGAAAGGTAATATAAGTTAATAATAATATTAGGTATAATAATAGTATTAATATTAATAAAGTGTCTAGTAGTGTTATTAATTTAATAATGATAGTGGAAAGGTACTATAATTTAATAGTAATATTAGGTATAATAATAGTGTAAGGTTTGAATGATTACTATTAATAATAATAATAGAGTATTGCTATTAAAATAGTATAGTAATGTTATAAAATAGTATTATTTATAGTACAAGCTTTTAACAATATTATTTATAACAATATTAATAGAAAAATACTACAAACTAGTGATGAAGTTAATGTATTAAAAATTATATTAATAGTATTAAAAATATTGTTAAAAATGTTAAAATATTTAAATTATTATTAAAGAAGTTTTACTAAAATTAAAGGTTATTTTAAGGGGAGGTTTAGCTTAAAGAAAAGAAATCAAAGGAACCATGTAAGGGAAAAGGTAAGAAGAAAACTAAAAATAATGAAAAAGAAAAGAACAAAAAGGAGAAAGAGCTAAACCGGGTAAGGGTAAAAGAAAGAAGAAAATTAAAAATAATGAAAAAGAAAAGAATAAAAAGGAGAAAGAGCTAGGGTTAACCTAAGTTACCTATTTCTTTCATTGTGGATCAATTAAAGTCAGTTTTCACTAATATTCAACCCACCTTATCTAATAAGGTTGTTGGGGTGTTTGATGATTTATATGGCATCCTTGATTCTGTGCTTGAAATAATGATGTTCTTTGGCGAGGATTTTGGTGTTTTCAAGGCACATATGATGTTTGGTGTCATTGGAATGCTCTACTAATACTGATGTGCATATATGTTCATTCCTTATCTCTGCTCCATGAAGATATAAGGAATGAATGTATATGCACATTAACATTAAGGAATATGCACATCAATAGGGTTTGTCATTTTCGCTATAACTTTTGTTCTAAGAAGTTTCACATCTTGAAATTTTGAAAAGATGGCAGAAATATCTGACCGTATTTGTGGTTAAAATTTCAGATCTTTATTCATTATAGGTACATAGTTATTCTTGTTGAAATTTAGGGTTTGTGACTAATCCCAAACTAGTCCTGTGAGACTAAGGTAAAGTTTGATGAAGATACTATTGTCTTGTTTCTAATGTTGAGGAAGAGCTACAAGTATGCAATTTTGTGTATCAGGTCTCCTATAGGATCATAGTTATTCTTTAGATGTGTTATTGGGGGTTATGTCTATGGTACATTCTTGAGGCATTTATTGATGATGATGGTACATGATATGGTATAACTTTGTGATGATATGATACATTGTTAAAAGTATGTCTTTGCTATCTTAGTATCTAGTTTGGTATATTTCATGGTGATGTTATCACATGCTTGAGGAACATCTTATGGTACTTAGTTGAGGCACATCATTGATGATATCCTATTGTATATGGTGGCATAAGTATGAGGCACATTCTTTGGTGCTTGGTTGAAGCACATCATTTGGTACATAGTTGATGCTTGGTACATGGTACATGGTGTTGGTATGCGATTGAGGTATATGGTTGATCATTGATGTTATGGTACCTACACTTGACATATCTTATGGTACATGATTGGTGATATTGACAAACATTTTGGTGATGTTATGGTTCATGAGTTGATGATGACATGGTATCTTGTTGGAGGCACTTCTTGGTGATCTTAGTACATGGCATGCTACATGTTTTGGTACATGATATGGTACGATTTTGATGCAGAGTTGAAGTGTAGTGTCCCCAAGGCCGAGCCCTTTGTAAGTCTGATGTATGAAATGAATTGTAAATATGTGTTATAGGCTAGTGAGCCAAGTTTGTATAAGTCGATGGCCTTATGTGATTATTAGGCCAAAGAGAGAGCCTAAGGGTTGTAGGCCATGGACCTGATTTTGTACTTATATGTATGCAACACATTAATAAAATATAAACACCGCTGCGTGCAGGCCGACACGATGAATGAGTGATGGGAGACTGAGCATCCATAGAGAGGGTAAGGGATTAAGGGTTGGAAGGTGGGAAAAGGGGCTAAGTGTTAAGCCTAGGGGGCTTAAGCCTTGTGAATAATACTTTATTATTATTCCAAAGAACATGTGCATTTTATGTTGTTTATCCTAAGTTCCTGGCAAGGGGAAAACGTGCAAAGTGGATGCATGCTGATGGAACACATGCTGTTCCAAGGGTGACAAGTGTCAACCCTGGTGCATGCGAATAAATGGCCAAGATGAGCCGTGAGAGGGATTATTCTCCATGCTTCCCGATTTTCTGAATGGGACATCCTGTCTGACCTCTGCAACAGATACCCCATACATCCACTGATCCAGAATCCTGTGTGTTGATTCTGAAAAGCTGAAACATCCTCTCTCTGAGTATCGAGCCTATGCGTGGAGTCTTGTTTGAAGCCATATCCGTGAGTCCATTCGCCATTGTTGAGCCTGCTGGAAAGCCCATGTCTATTTTCCTGTCAGTTGTTGTGGCCACGCAGTGCTGGACTGTGTGCGGCTTGTTGGCCAGTTTGTACAACACTCTCTCCAAGAGAGAGAGGTGGTTGAATTGGAAGAACAGGTTGCTTGGCCTGTGAGCGACTCTCTCTCCAGGTGAGAGAGTGCATAGATGAAGGAGAGAACTCCTGGAAGGAACCCTACAACTTCCATGGAGATCGGAGACTTCCGGTCTGGTCTGTTGCTGTAACCCAAGGCAAGGGAGGTTAGCAGTCAAAGGACTGTCTAGGTGACAGAGAAGGTGCATACTCCTAGGGTGGAACAGGCATTTGGGGAAGGAGAGTCTGTGGGCAGTGAGCATGAATGGTTCCTGGGAGAGAATTCCTTCCTCGTGACTATGTGTTTTCCCTGTAACCTCAGCTTAGCCTAGGATTCCTTGCCTTGGGGTGGAGCTTAGTCCCAGCTAAGGGGTGACCTACTGCTGAGCTGATGAGCAGTGCGGTCTAAGGCTGGGAGGTTCGTGGAAGGCCTACACCTGGTTGGTGGAATTACCTCAGTTTCAAGATAAGTATCAGCTTATGTTAAATTTTATGCTTTGCATGCCTGTGATGCTTATATTTTATCATGTATTATGTTGTGCAGATGAATTATGGTTAATTCCATTCTTAAAATTATGATAGAAATAATTGATATGACTTACTCTGAGTTTAAATGTGTTTCATTTTCTTAAATGCATGTTGTTTTATAATCCGAGAGTGGTGTTATATTTTCGTGAAGTTTGTTAACCAAAAAGTGGTGTTACAGTTTGGTATCAGAGCCAAGGTTTCGACACTGAGCCTAGATGGGCCAGTGGAGTGGTATTTGGATCGAGGGTGAGAGGAGAAATTGTGTCTGGAGGAAAAATTTCGACCCTGGTATGGTCTAAAGTGTCAAGGAGCTACTTGACCGTGTCTTTAAGCTCATGAGGTATAGCGGTGTTGTGAAACCGCAGCGGGTGTGGTATATGGCCACAAGGAGAGAGGACTCCACACCAGTAGTGTTGGAGCCTTAGGATCTATTCAGGAGGGAAGTAGCAAACCCTTGTGACCGTCGGATCAGGAAAACATGTGCAGGGTTTAAAAACCCTTTGGAGTTGCACAGGAGCATGGGAATCGCAATACGTGAATTCCTGAAAACCCAAAAAATCGAGAAGATCTACGTTGTATATTTGGGAGGAAGGCTCAACCGTTAGATCTGGCAGAGTAGTGCTCGAGTTAGTCATGAAAACCTTTCGAATTTCGCAAAGTCAGGAGATGGGAAGTGAGGAAGGTGAACACCTCTGAAACCCGAAACCCGAAATCCCGAAACAATTGACACCATATATCGTAGGAAGGGAGTTGACTTTCTGATTCAGCGGAGGAGTAAACCGTAATTTTGTGATTTTGACAGATGAAAGTTTGAGATGTGGGATGCACGAACTCCCGATGCTCAAAACCCTGAAATGCCGAAAAGATCTATGTCGTAGATCCGAGGAAGGAGTCTAACCATGGGATTTTGATTGGAATGGATGTGGGCACATGAACGTGTACCACATGCTAGTGAGTCGAGAATACAGGAAAGAGTGGTGGGACCTGAAGATGTCACCGAAGGTGACGTGGACCCTCTTGAATGTACCACATGCCACTGGGGTGAAGGGAAATAGCTATGTTGTGGGCCCGGAGAATAAAGTAATTCGTGATTTCAAAATTCGCAAGGGAGGAGCATGAAGGCTCAACACTCCAACTCGCGAAGTTGCGAGCTGGAAAAGAAGTGCTAGCACTTAGCCCTAGCCTACAATCATGTGTAGCAGGCACTAGCGAGGAGGGAGCCACACCTGTATCGCATCTCGAGTATCAGTGTTTAGAGGAAATGAGCCGAGGGTCTTTGACTCATGTACTCGTGAGATAGAGAGTTGTGAAAGGGTGAATTTGGTTACAAAGATTTAACTGTTGGATCTTCGTGGACTGAGATTCTGGAGTTTCGAAGTCCCAGAATTTGCAGAGCCGGATAAAGCTCAGAAAACTTTGTGAAGTCAAAACGTTTTTATTGTTCATGTTGGCTTATGAATGTTGTAAGTTTTCTTGAAGGTTTAAGGGCCTGACAAACTTTGGTTGACTGCACGTTGTGTGTGCAGAGTTCAACGAGTGTCTGGACAGCCGAAAATTGACACCAAGTATGGAATTGGAAGAGGTGCAAATTGCCTCCAAAACAAAAGACGAAAGAGAAGGAAAGGATTTCAACTTGGGAGTCGAAGGAACAAACTTTATTGGCATGAAAAAGAGATATATAAAGAGGGACACATGATGAAACTCATTGAAAAATTGCATAAAGATGCCTAAGGTTGCCAAGCTAATAGCCGAAAGCTCATGAAAATCAGGGATCGGTAGGGTGAATTCAACTTAAAAATGTTGAAGAGCCTGGCAAGAATAGAAAAGAAACTGGAAAAAGAGAGTGACACAAGAAGATCAAGATGTGTCAGAACCCCTGAGAGTAGAAGAAGATCAAGGAGTGGTAGCAGACATTACTGTCTCTCCCCGAAGCATTCTGGCAAGGAGACACACAATAGTTCAAAGCCGTTCCCTACAAGAAAACACCAAAAATATGGAAGGGATGAATTGAAAGGGGAAATCAATAAGATTAAACCGCCTACATTCGATGGTGAACATAAGAAGGAAGAATATACTGAAACATGGTTGCTGGGTATGAAGAAATACTTCCAACTACAGAATTATTCTGCCCATGGAGAAGGAAGAATTGCAATGTACCAGCTGAAAGGAAAAGAATCCATGTGGTGGGATCAGTTGGTGCAGGTGCAACACATCAGAGAGAAAGGGGTCACGTGGAAGGAGTTTAAGAGGTATTTCGAGAAGAAATACCTGACCAAAAGATACTATGACAGAAAGATGAAGGAGTTCTTCAAGCTCAAGTTGGGCAGCATGACCATTGATGAGTATGAATGAAGTTTTCTGGAACTACTAAAGTATGTTTCGTTCATCAAAGATGAGGCTGTCAAAATTTAGAGGTATATGAGTGGATTGTCACCTTCCATTGGTGAAAAGATTCAATATGATGATCCTAAGACCATGGAAGAAACCATAAGAAGGGTGAAATTATTATACAAACAACAAATAGAAAATCCTACCTTTCGGAAGGCTTGGGATGACCAGAAGTGGTTTAAGAAAGAACAGAGGTAGAAGGGAAACTGGCCTCCCTTTTTCAGGAACAGTCCTTGGGGACAATCCTCTTTTAGAGATCCCAAGAAAGTTGAAGGGAGTGAGCATATGCCAAGACTGCCACCTATGGAGTGTTGGGGATATAAATGGAATCATAGGTACAGAGACTGCCCCCACAGAAAAGATAAAGTGAGAACTGTACATACTGTTTAGCAAGCTGAAACAATGGAGGATATGGGCAACAGAATGTCGAGGATCTACGCAACCCTAGACAACAAACAAGTAGAATTTAAATCACACATGATTGAAGTGGAAGGTATGATCAACAAACGACCACTTGTTATTTTAATTGATTCAGGGTCTAGAAATAGTTATATAGATCCTAGAGTGGTGGAAATTTTGCATTTAACAAGAAGCAAACATGAAAAGTCTTGGCTAGTGAAGTTGGCCACAGGAACCAAAAGGAAGGTCACTAAATTGGTTAAGTCTTGTTCAGTAGACATGAAAGGAATGCGCACTAAGGTTGAATTGAATATTTTTATCGCTCAGTTTGTAGTTTAGGTCAAGTAGCTAAAGGGTAATGATCAAACTGGCGTAACAGGAGCTTCCCCACCCACTGTCACCTCGATGGGGGGATCTTTCTATTTAGGGTCGCTAATCCCAAGGGAGATGTCCCTAGGTAATCTCGGGTGTTGAAAGAAAAAGGGGAAAGGGATTAAATCTCAATAGGTTAAAGTAGGTTTTCCCTTCACAGATTACTGCCAAGAAGATAGTCAAAGAGAAGATAAACCACAAAAATATAGGCACCTGTTTGCGAGACAAGGCAACAAAAAAACTAAAATGTGCAACTGTGGTCAGTATTTCATAAATTAATGACTATCAATATTTAATATATATGAGCATAATTAGCAGTAATTATTGACGAAGTCAATGATTGGAAAAAATGACTATGGCTTATAATATTACTTCTCAATAACACTGGAAATGATATAGCATTCAATGTATAATATCAATCCTTGAATTAACACAACGCATTAAATATCATTTAAATTCTCACATACAAAGGTTGTTGCGTCACTATACTAGAGGTGACGTCAGCCTAGTTCTAGGGTTAGTTTGATAGGCAAAGAGGTGGACATTTTGCAAAATAGCCAATGAAAATAATCAACACTTCAATGTCTATCGCTTAGATGACTGGCCACAACGTTTTACATCAACCAAGAGTTTAAAAGAGGCATGACGTCATCATCAAATTAGGGTTAGTGAGACGTTAGGGTTAGTTAGGGTTTCAAATTTAAGAGGTTTGAGAGTGTTGTTTCGGCACAAGAAGCTCAACGTTGGATAATTAGACTAGTGCCTTAGGGTATAATGGAGTCAAGGAGCAAGTGTTAGGTCTCAAGAGAATTTAAATTCAAGGACAAGAGAGTTAGGCTTTCTGGTGCTGCAATGGTAGGGCCACAAA
>ML831208.1:50210-72883 GCA_009831015.1 Picea engelmannii
CATGTTGCTAATTTGTAAATAATTGAATCCAGGGAAATATACCTCTTTCAAGAGGACGGATTGTACTAACAGTTGCCAGAAACACGATGGCGCATATCATGAAAAACCAGACTTTTGAACTTCCGCGGTGCATTTTCACCATAACTGCCTGATACGGGAGTATCAAACTGTTTGTTGTAGCTATAACAGACAGAAGTTTGTGTTAGTACAGAATCTCTATGATCTGCAGTGGAATCAAGAGATCACAGGAATGTTCGTGGCCCAACTTTTGAGAATTAATTGTTGGCACTGACTACCCGGACACTGTTTGCAGGGATGGTGCTTATTTAGTTGATACAAATATGAATTTATACAGATCCAAAACTTTGAGAGAGAAAACTGAAAGTCAAACACGTCTCTAACCAGATGAGTCCGTATCAATTCAGATGAGGACACATGAATTCTTTATAAAATCTAGAAGCGTGTGATGTAATGATCCCTACGCGACTTCTCTCCTCAAGTGGCCAAAATAACTCACTCATAGAGCAGTATGGGCCATAACCAGCACGGTGAATATTGGCCACTAACTCACTCATAGAGCCGTATGGGCCATAACCAGCACGGTGAATATTGGCCACTAACAGACACTTCGCGAAGCTTCTCATCCAGAAGCTTTGGTCGTCCGCCGACTTTACACTTGCTTTTCACGTCAGCGGCGATATCATCCTTACACACAAGGAGTCAATGAGCCGTGTATAGAGTTAGTGACCTGTCTCTCTAATAAAACAATGATTATCATCATATGGACAAGTGTTATTTCAAGGTGTTGGGAATTAAAAATGTTTTCACGCCATTGAAAGGGTACACAGATTTTTTAGGGGTTTCTTTGCTGAGGAGCTTTTCCTTTATCTGGATCGGGTTGGGAGCGTCCCAACACAGAGATACCAACTAGTTAGTTCCAATTCCTCGAGTTTATGGATTGTATATTAGTTGGCAGACAAGAATACATATCGACACAGATTTATGTGAAGCCTTTTGGCTAAGATTTCCATATTTGCGTCTTTGTGACGTTTGAATTCTAGAAATCGTGTTGCTGGTTCCAGCAAGTCTATGGTTTCTTCTCATGCCCCACTTTGGAGTGCATGTTTGGAGGCTCCTCTTCCGCGGGATGTCGATGAAGGGATTGGTCCTTAGCATCCGCCATCTAGCAGTACTCTCTTGGCACAACCTTTAAGGAAGGATATTTCTATCATAATTGGGTTGCTTGGAGGAATGCCCGTCGTTTCTTGGAGTGCCTCTTTCTTTTTGAATCTAGGCACTTACTCCTTGAGGTTCTTTGTGTATGAGATAATGATCTTCTATTGCCGTAGTAGTGAGTTTTTAGGATTCTGGTGGGAGATCCAATGTTCTTAGGTTATTTTGGGACATTTTGATGTTATATAGTCAATTTTGAAACAAGAACTCCACTTGAAAGCCACTTACTTATACAAGAACTCCACTTGAAAGCCACTTAATTGAACTCCAAGTATACTATTTTACTATTAACTCAATTTCTATCTAGAGTTTTTATTGAAGTTCATGACCATGCAAATGTGAGTGTATGTAGTAATATGTTGGATTTTTGTTGTTTTACATATGAAAATTTTCCATGCATTTTCTATCTCTTGCATAGATTTAAAACCCTTAAACTTGAGAAAAACGTTGGAGAGTTTTGCTCAAATTGTTATGGTTCCCCAAAACCAAGTGCTAGAGTTCAAAATGATTGTCCTTTACTTCATCAAACTGCACTACGAAAAAACCTTTTACACATGGGTAAATGTGAACCTATTCTTGTAATCCCATCTTTTGGGCCTTGGAGATTCACTATGGTCTTCCTAGCGAGTTCTTCTACTGAGAGTTTTTGGGAAACTCCATAAATCTGGAAATAAAACTAACTACATACATAACATCATCAGGTCTAGTTGTAGTAAGGTACATGAGGTTTCCTACAAACCTCTTATACAGTGTTGAATCAACAATTGGTCCATCATCCTCCTTGCTCAATATTTTTCTTGTTGCAATAGGTGTTTCTTTCAATTTGCATTTATCCTTCCTAAACCTCTTTAAGATATCGGTAGCATATTTTTGTTGACATATGAAAATGTCTTGAGCAGATTGCTTAACTTCAATTTCCAAAAATCAAACTCTCTTTTCATGGAAGCTTTAAAATCATCTAACATCGTATTACCAGTATATATCATATCATCAACATAAAGACAAACTATAAGAATTTTACCTTGCTGATCTGATTTGGTAAAAAGAGTGGGCTCATTTACTAAACCCATTGTTGAGAAAATAAGAGTCAATTCGACTGTACCAAGCTCTTGGAGCTTGCTTCAAGCCATATAATTCTTTCTTTAGCTTGTACACTCTATACTCTTGTCCTTTTAATTCAAATCCTGGTGGTTGGTATTCTAATTCAAATGTGGTTGAGATTTTAATTCAAATCCTCGTGGTTGATATTCAAAGACTTCTTCTTTTAAATTCCATTCAAAAAGGATGACTTCACATCCATTTGGTAAACTAGCTATTTGTTTTGGGATTCAATAGTTATCACGACTCTAATAGTATCCAACCTTGTTATTGGAAGTCTCACCATAGTCTCACCATAGTCAATACTGAGTTGTTGAAAAATCCCTTTGGCAACTAGCCTTGCCTTATGTTTCTCTACCTTTCCTATCTCATTAAGTTTTGTCTTGTAAACGCACTCAACACCAATGTTGGTTTTATCTATTGGGAGATCAACAAGATCCCATGTCTCATTCCTTTCAATAGCTTCAATCTCTTCATTCATGGCATGTACCCAATGTTCTTCTTTCACTTCCTCTTCAAAATAAGTAGGTTGATAGGATAATAAAGAAAAGTCAGCTTGTTAATCCATGTTATACAACTACTCATATATTTCCTTCAAGTTCCTTGTTTTCTCATTTCTCACAAAAGTTACTGACTCGCTACTAGAAGAAGAACTATTTTTAGTCTTCTCTTCTTGTCTTTGGACATGTAACCTTGGAAGCCTTGTTGCAAGTACATGTTGGCACTCTTGTTGTATTTAAGCTATCCATTGCTTTATTTTCTTGGTCACTCCAAGATTCTTCCTCCAAGAGTTTTACATCTCTTCTCACTACAAATTTCTTGGTGACTACACGCTTTGTACTCTTCACTATACCCAATGAAAATGCACTTTTCACTACTACAATTTAGTTTCCTTCTTAGCTCTTTTGGGACTTGTGCATAGGCTATACAAAAAAAACTATGAAGTGAGAGACACTTGACTTTGTGTCATTCTGTCATTCCAGGCTTCTTGAGGAACTTTATCTTTCACACTTTTTGTTGGAGATCTGTTGAGTATGTAGACTGAAAAAGAAACACCTTCAGCCCAAAAATCATTAAACATATTTTTATCTTTGATCATGTTCCTTGCCATGTTCATGATGGTCTGATTCTTTCTTTCACCCACTCCATTCTATTATGGAGTATATCTAGTGGTGAACTTCCTTTTAATTCCATGTTTCCTACAAAAAATTGAAAACTCCGTTGAGTCATACTCTCCTCTTATATATGAACTGATTACTTTGACATATTTTCCACTCTGTTATTTTGCTACAACTTTAAATTCTTTGAACTTTGTAAATGTATCAGATTTGTTTTTGGGGAAATATTAAGGTAAATTCATCAATTAACGTTAGAAAACAAAACATGCCACCAATGGACTGAGTTTGCATGGGTCCACATAGATTTGTGTGAATTGGTTCTAGATGCTATTTGGCTTTGTAGAAAATTGTATATTTGATGTTTTCCAAGAATGTGCCTTTTACAAGGGATCGTTTATTTATTCAATACAGGTAGTCCCATAGGTGATGATACCTAAGATGCCACAACCAAGTCTCATATGTTCTTGAGACATTTTTTGCATATGAATGTGACATGTTTACACTCCTCAAATTCAATGGGAACATTCTATTCTTGTTTATTTGAACCATTGCAACAAGTCTTCTACTAGGTGACTTATCTAAGATAGTTCATGTGGAGTCCTTGAATCTGATATCATAACCATTTTGAATCAACTAACATACACTTATTAGATTATGTTTAAGATTGGGTACATAAAAGACATCAATAATGTATTTCTTCTTATTTTTCTTGGTTAAGACCGACACAACACCTTTTCCTAAGCTCTTGACATGATAATCATCTCCTAAAGTAATTTAAGATTGAATAGAGCTATCAATGCTAGAAAATAGCTTTTTGTTACGTGTCATGTGATTACTGCAACCACTATCCAAAAACCAAAGATCCTTGTTGTGATATTCTTTAGTGATTTGACATGAAATGAACATTGTCTCAGATGTCCCTTCTTTGGATATATTATCTCCTCCCTCATTCAGATATGAATGTTTCTTTTTTCATTCAATTTCATAGTGACCATATTTTCTGCGGTAGTAACATTGGACTTTGGATTTTTCTCTCCATATTTTTCCTCTACCCCTGAGTATTTATGTTGATTTGATTGTTTTAATGTTCTAGTGTTTCTCTTCATTCTTCTTGATGACTGTTGCTGTCTCTTTGACCTCTACCTCTACCAATGAATGCTTGAGACTTGAAGTCATGTTATAATGATTCCTCTTCTATATTAATTCTTGATTCATGGGAAAAAAGAGAACACATCAGTTCTTCTACTATCACTTTAGACATATCTTTAAACTCTTCTATAGATATGAAAACCATTTCAAATTTATACTATCAATTTAGATATATATTTAGACCCTTCTATATATATATGACATCCATTTCAAATTTCTTAGGTAGGATTGTCATAATTTTTTCAAAAATTTTCTGATCTTCAATCTTCTTTCCAAGAATCCTAAGCTGATTCACAACTCCCATCACTCTGGTCATGAATTGGTCAATGTTTTATGCCTCCTTCATCTTTAAGGTTTCAAACTCTCTCCTTGGGTTTGAATATTCACAGTATTCACTTTGTCATATATGTTAACTCCAAGATATACCAGGATTACTTTGCACTAGATGCTCCTATTATCTTGCGAAAAATCGAGTCATCCACTGAACTCTAGATCCAAAAATTGGCCTTATTATCCATTTTCCAAAATTTTGCAAGTTGATTTCTTTTTCCATTAGTCATGGCCTGAAAAGTTGCTTGATCAAGCTCTAAGAAGCCACTGTCCACTAGTTCCCAACATTCCTAGACATGCAGGAAGGTTTTCATCCTTAGAGACTAGTGTAAGTTTTTAACCTATGAAGTAAAGAAATGCATAGAGATTCTTAAGGAAAACAAAATTTAATCAATGGCTCATTCACATAGTACACAGATATATTATACCAGAAACCCTCAACCAGGAAAACCTTTCTTATATTCATTATGCCGAATTTCACCATTCACTATACAATATATACAATGTTTTTAGGTATTTCGTAGATACCAAAACCCTAATCCCTAAAACCGAGATTATTTTTAGTAAAGCGCTAAAAATAGCAAAAATCGCCTAAAAAATATTTCGAGGCGTTGCCCCGAACACTATGCATAACCAAGGGGGGGCATACCTACCCCCCCTGGGACCCCTTAGGAAAGCGCCCGACACACATGGCACAAACACGCCACTAGTACGAGGGATCTTCAGATGCAGTTGTCATATCTGACATGCCCACACACACACATGCAAAGAATATAAAACATACCCAACATTCTCCCACTTGTTGTTTTCTTTGCATCTAGGGGTCCAGGGGATTATATAGTCAACAATGGAGGGAAACAATGCCCATTGTTACTCTACACTAGGAGAACTTTTTTGTGCTCATAGACTTTGTCAATGAATCTACAACATTCTTCAAAGTGTCAACCTTTTCTAGCAACACCTTCTTTTCCTCAACCATGCCTCTCACAAAGTGATACTGAACATCAATATGCTTTTTCTTTGAATGATAAGTTGGGTTCTTTTCCAGGAAGATTGCACTCTGACTGTCACAATCTAATCTCATTTCTTGTTGTACCAACCCAATACCTGAGCACAATCTTTGTAACCATATTACTTCCTTGCTTGCATGAGTAGTTGCCATGCATTCAACTTATGTAGTTGAGAGTGCCACTATAGCTTGTCTTTTGCTCATCCAACTGATTGCTCCTCCAAATAGGTTAAACACATACCCACTTGTAGATCTTCTGCGATCCAAATCTCCATCCCAGTCTGCATCAAAAAAGCCATGTATGTCCACCACTCTGTCCAATCCTAGTCTTCCTTGGTAGCACAATCCATAACTGGTGGTGCCACGAAGATACGTGAAGATCCTCTTTACTATTGTCTAGTGCTCCTTCCCTGGTTTTGACATATATCTACTCAAAACTCCCACTGCATGTGCAATGTCTGGTCTAGTACAGACCATTGCATACATAAAACTACCAACTGCATTGGCATACGAAACATGGGACATGTCCTCTTCTTCTTCCAGTGTCTTGGGACAATGATCTACATATAACTTTACACCTATAGGAATAGGAACCTTGACCGGTTTACTTTCATGCATATTAAACCTCTGCAATATCGTCTCAACATATTTTCTCTGATTCAAACAAATCTTCTTGTTTGCACGATCTCTTTTAATCTCCATTCCTAGAATGAAGTTAGCAACACTGAGATCCTTCATGTCAAATTTGGAGGATAGCTGCGATTTCACCTCCTTGATAACATCCATGTTATTTCCTACCAACAATATGTCATCAACATACAACACTACATAAATGAAGTGATTACCAACCTGCTTGGAATATACATAGTGATCAACCATGCTTCTTACAAATCCCAATCCAAGGATGTATGTGTCAGACTTTTGGTACCACATCCTAGGTGATTCCTTCAGACCATATAGTGACTTCTTTAGCTTATAGAACAACTCTTTCTTTCCCTTCACCACAAAGCCTTATGGTTTCTTCATGTAGATTTCTTCTTCGAGATCCCCATGTAGGAATGTTGTCTTCACATCCATCTGTTCCACTTCAATATCAAAAGAAACAACAATAGATAAAAGAAATCTAATAGAATTTAACTTAGCAACAGGAGAAAAAATGTCACCAAAGTCAATTCCCTCTGCCTAGGAATAACCTTTTTCTAATAACCGAGATTTGTATTTCTCCACTTTACCTTGTGCATTAAAATTCTTCTTGAACAACCATTTGATACCAACCAATTTTCTTCCAACTGACAACTCAACTATGTTCCATGGCTCATTCTTATCCAAGGCATCCATTTCTTCAACCAATGCCTTCTTCCAAAGTTTACTATCTTCTGAATTCATTGCTTCCCTGACAGTTCTGGGATCATCATCAGTAATAGATAAAGAAAAATTGGAACAAAAATCAGGTGGACTATACCTTTTTGGTTGGCTTCTATCTCTCACTGATCTCCTCAATATTGGAGTATGAGGTTCTTCTTCTTCTGCTTCCTCTTGTTCATATGATTCAGATTTTGTATCATCCAACTCAAGCTCTATTTTCTCAGGTTCGTCTTGCATTGGTAGGAATTCCTGTTTGGACACATCTTTTACCTCTTTGAAAACAACATCTCAACTGCAAACAGTTTTCTTGGTTTCTGGGTTTTAAAGATTATAACCTTTCACACCATCTTTATAACCAATAAAGATACACTTTTCATCCTTTTTATCTAGCTTACTTATATTTTCCTTTGGAACATGTACATAAGCATCGCAACCAAACACTCTAAGATGTTGAAGAGAGGGTTTCTTTCCAGACCATATCTCGTGTGGAGTTTTATCATTCAATGTTGATGAAGGTGATCGATTGACCAGGTAACATGTTGTACCCACTCCCTCTGCCCATAATTCTTGTCCTAACTCGACACCACTGAGCATGCTCCTTTCTTTTTCCATCAGTGTCCTGTTCATCCTTTCTACAACTCCATTCTACTGAGGAGTGTATGGAGTAGTCTTCTACCTTTCTATACCACACTTCTTACAGAATTCTCCACCATTATATATTCTCAATACCTTTATTTTCTTCTCTGTCTGATTTTCTACCAGATCCTTCAACTCTTTAAATTTATCAAATACCTCAGATTTCTTTCTAAGAAAATAAATCCATGTGTTCCTTGAAAAATCATCTATGAATGAAACATAATAAACAAATTTACCTAGGGATGGAACAGGAACAGGTCCAAATACATCACTGTGTATCAACTCTAAGATCCCCTTTGCTCTTGTAGCACCAGATGGGAATCTTACTTGATTTTGTTTACCATATATGCAATGTTCATAGAAATCAAAATCCAGAGTGAAATTAGACATACCTCCAACCATGCCTTTACCGTGTAGTGTTCGAAGGCTCTTTTCTCCAATATGCCCCAGCCTTTGATGCCATGGCATGGTCTTCTTTTGAGGGATGATATTGGTCTTGTCTTATTTATTTTTTTTCTCAAGGACAACAAAGTTGTTACACCCATTAGTATAAGTGCTTCCCAACAACTTGTACAGAGTTCCACACCGAACTCCCCTCATCAACACCATTGCTCCTTGTACCATCTTGCAAGTGTTCTTTCCAAATACAATATCCACTCCTGCATCATCCATATTGCTTGCAGATATTAGGCTCCTAGCTAGTTTTGGAATGTGTAGAACCCCAGAGAGAGTTCTAATCCTTGCATATTTTAGAAGCAACTTAACCCTTCCATGTCCCAAGATTTTTTCTTTCGAGTCATCTTCTAGGAATAAATCACCACCATCGTATTTTTCATATTCAGAGAACCACTCCCTGTGAGGATTCATATGGTATGATGCACTTGAGTCAATCAAGCATACATCATGGTCTGCATGTGTACTTGTATATGCCAAGTAAACATCACCTCCTTCTTCAGTGGAGGTTTTCGCCTCTGTGGAAGAGGTACTATCAGATCCCATTAGTTTTTCAACCTTCTTAGACTTGCAATATTTCTTATAATGCCCTGTTTTACCACACTTCCAACATTTCCTCAAAGATTTTCCTGGAGACTTAGATCTACCTATAGATTTAGATCTCCACCCCGAAGTCTTACCAGGGTTCCTATCTTGGGTACACCCTCTTACAAATAAAGCATATGTGCTATGACTATCCATGTTTTTCCACCTCATCTCTTCATATAACAAGGATGAAACTACATCCTCATACTTCAATGTAGATTGAGTGGTAATACCAATTGCTACAACCAGATTATCCCAAGAGTCTGGCAAAGAACATAACAAAGTAATACACTTATCTTCTTCTGCAATCGTAATATTAACAAAGACAAGTTCACTTACCAAAGTATTAAACACATTTATATGTTCTGTCACAGAATCTCCATCTTCCATCCTAATATGATACAACTTCTTTCGAAGAAACAACTTGTTTACCATGGAATTTGATTGATACAAATTCCCCAACTTATCTCATAGTTCCTTGGCTATAGATTCTCCCAAAACATTCAACAAAACTGAATATTCCAAGAAGAGTCGAATAGTACTCCTTTCTCTTCTGTCCAACTTCTCCTAATCTTCCTTCGACATACCAGTAGTTGGTGTACTAGTATTTTGTGTACTAGTAGGCTATGTACCAGTAGCCTGTGTGCTAGTAGACAGTGTACCAGTAGGCTGTGTATCAGGATCCATAGTGATCCATTATTCTTTTTCTACAAGAAGGTCCTCCATCTTGAGCTTCCATAGCTCCAATTTTTTACCGTTGAATTTCTCTATCTCGATTCTAGATGAGCTTTCCATTCCTCTTTTTATACTTGAATATCCACTACAAAAGCTCCCACTAAACCCAGGTTTATCACAGACCCAAGATAAAATTGACCTATCAAGACCGAGCTAAAACCTCAACAACAAAGGCGTCCCTCTGAAGCCAAAAATGAGCTTTGATACCACATGTAAGTTTTAAACATGTGAAGTAAAGAAATGCATATAGATTCTTAAGGAAAACAAAATTTAATCAATGGCTCATTCACATAGTACACAGAGATATTATACCGAAAACCCTCAACCGAGAAAACCTTTCTTATATTCATTATATCAAATTTCACCATTCACTATACAATATATACAATGTTTTTAGGTATTCTATAGATACCAAAACCCTAATCCCTAAAACCAAGATTCTTTTTAGTAAACTGCTAAAAATATCAAAAACCGCCCCAAAAAAAATTTGGGGCATTGTGCGTAACCAGGGGGGGCATACCTGCCCCCCCTGGGACCCCCCTAGGAAATCGCCCAGCGCACATGGCACAAACATGGCACTAGTACAAGGGATCGTCAGACACATTTGTCATATCTGACATGCCCACACACACACATGCAAAGAATATAACACATACCCAACAACTAGAACTCATAGTTCTTTCCAACAAGAACTCGTCCTCACGTTTTCACTAGATTACTTATTGAAACCATTAAACATCAATTAAATAAAATAAGTGAAGGCTATTTCCTTATTTCTCCAAAAAAAAACATTTATTTTGTCCACTTTATTTTTTCTAACCCACCCCCCCTTTTTTATCTCATTTAACTTTCATCCATACCCTAACTCTATGTTTTTAATATAGAAACAATTTATCATCGTAATGTACAAAAATACTTTATGGACAAACAAAAAACTTTCAATATTTAAGTCAAACACCCAAACTATTGTTTTTTCAAGCACTATTTAATTGTAGACTGAATAAAATAGAAAATTCACCCAAATAAAAAAAGAAACTCCAATTCACCTCGTTTGAAACCCTTGACTTACTAAAACTTGGCTTTGGTTTTTTCACCATATTTATATAGATCTCATCTCCTCGGATCCATGTCTTCCATGATCTATCTGTATCAATGTATATCTTCTCTCCACTCTGTGAAAAGTCTTACGAACCTGTTTTGATACAATGTTAATTTGATATGCAGAGACAAATATGAGAAAAATAATTCAAAAACTTATGGGGAATGGATTTCCCTTCTCATTATTAAATATATTTTCTACACTAGATATTTAGCAACCCTAGAGGTTTGATACGGTCAAAACTAACAACTCGCTAAAAACTTTCCATAAATAGAAAAAGACCAAATCAACCAATCACCCAACTAACTAATCTATTCATACTTGGTCAACATTATTATATACTTTAACATGGCATATGTTCTCGATTTTAACAGGAACATCACTCGAGATAACAAGACAGTGACATGATGCTATGAGGAATTCAACAAAATATATGTATTGGATCAACCAAGGTGTCATGGATTCAACCGATGTTGAGGTGACCAATCATATGTTTGAGTAGGAAGTTTTGGGAGAAGACCAATGATTCGCACGATGAGAGAGATGTGTTACATCCATGAGATCTTGGAGAGATTTACTAACCAACAATAGAGGTTTTTCTTTGATCTACTAGATTTTATTAAGCGGAAAAAGGAAATCTACAAGCGAATTCGTCGAGAGTCATGGAAACCTAGGGTTCATGGTTTAGCACTGCATAGATGGTTTCAAGTAAGGAGAATAATAAATGGTTGGAGGAAGCATTTAGAAAAGACTACATCTACCCTTGTGGCTATTCAAAATAACCTAAAGTTCCTCTATGAGAAAATGGATGCAGAGGGTTGATGTTACAACACTCAAGGTGAAGCTACCATCAACACTAGAGAGTGCCATTGATCCCACCCAAATGGTTTTACAGGGAAGAAAAATTTCTTCTAAAAAATGTACATAGTGAACTCAAACCATTCTAGTTTGAGTTGTTTACCATTGTCCCTGTGAAGAGGATGCCACACGAAATCTAGTTCACTATTGTTGGGCTCCTCAGTATGCTCATACAAAGGTGGCACTATGGAGTGTGTGAGATGTGGGGGATTTCATGCCACAACGGAAGTGAGAGGGTGTGGTGACATGTGGGAATATGCTTCACCCAAGACAAATATTTGTAAATAAACAAGTTTTTGGTAGTTGTGTGGGAATTTAATTGCCGATAAGGTTGATGTGGTTGAATAATACAATGGATTTAAATGGATCATAATTAGAAGTGAATTGAGTATGAAGTACTTAGAGAATGAGTGATTTGTCTCACTATATTTAGAGCAAGGAGGGATGTTGGTAAAGACACAGGTAGATGATTTTTGCATCATTTGCTTAGGCATAGAGTGGATCAACATGGAGCATAGGACAAAGTGGATTAAGGAAGAAGTACTTGATGAATGAGTTCTTTGGCTCATTGTATTTGGAGAAGGGAGGGATGTTGGTAAAGAATAAGGTAGATGTTTATTGCATCATTTGTTTGGGCATACAATGGATTGATGTAGAGTATAGAAGGAAGTTCACTAAGGAAGAAGTACTTGGTGAATGATTTATTTGGATTACTGGAGCATGGAGATATGTTGGTAAAGAAGATGGTATATGCTTCTTGCATTTTTTTCTCGGGAAGAGTGACCAGGAATTCTCATAGAGGTCTAGGAGCATCCAGTGTCAAAATATTGGTTGTCTTTGATGTCAACCCTTAAAGAAGCCTCGACGGTGTGGTTTTGGTACCTGAAGTTGAATAAGGAATATGGATATGAAGGACAGTGTGAATGCAGGCAATAAAATGATATATGGATAATACTCTTCGTGTCATTTCGGGTGATATGTGGAATGCCTCATGATTTCTCACGGCTAGGGAGATCTGGCCTTGTGAAGTCAGAATCCTTGAAGAATCGCCATGAAGCCCCTATTTGGTTACAAGTCTTAAATGAAAGGGTAAATTAGTTGTAACAAGAAAATTCTAGAAGCCCTAAATTAAGGAAAGGAGTTACCTAGCATCAGTATAAATACACCTCAAGGAGCCATTCACAAGCATACTCACACACTCATTTATTGATCATCTTTTTTTGAACTAGTGATGTTTTCGCTAAGGTTGCAATGATAATTTATGAGGTTGCAAAGGAAGGAAGAGTGTGGAGTTCTTAGGGTTATAGAGGAGAGATATATTTCTGACGAAACCCTAGGTTACCTTATACCCGCGGTTTAGGTATAGGGTATCCCGTGAGGACTCCATGGGTTTCCCAGTAGTCGTCACGGGAGGCCTCACGTGACATGATGTCTTAGTCATGTGAGGACAAGACAAGTTTGGGAGAAATGCTTCTTCTAGGCCCCTGAGGTCAGAAGATAACTTCCAAGTCAACATTTCAGATCAGGTCAGTATTGGTATGCTTAGTTGTTTTCAAGGTAATGCTTGATTATGATATGGTGTATGCTTGAGACATATTCAAAATGTTTTGTTTGGCACATGGATATGGTACATCTTGGTTTATTGGTTGAGTGAGGAACACTCTTATATCCGGTTTTGTTTATAACATGGTTTTTATAGTTCATATCTTTAAGTTGGTTATACATGGTTGAGGTATACTATTGATGTATGGTGGAATATGCATGAGGGATATGCATTGGTTATTTGAGATACTTCATTCATGATATGGTACAGGTCTATACATGTTGATGGTACAATATATGGTACAAGTTCTTGATGCACTAGTACATGGTACATGGTTTATCATATGATTGGCTACTCATTATTAATATGGTATCTACATTTGGCATATCGTTTGATACATGATCGATGAACATGTTGGTATATAGTTGATGCATGGTATGGTACAAGTTATATTGATGATCAGTTACAGTTTGATGTGAGGAGACAATAACAATGATCAAGACAGTGGCAGAGATTGTGGTAGTGACAGTTGATCTACACTTATATTTTAGGGTGGCAGGACGAGGCAAGGATAGGTGGTTGTAGCCACCTTCTTGTTGGAGGCGGAGAACACAAGGGGTCGTAGCCTCCTTCTGATTGGAGCCATAGAATTTTGGGAGTTGTAGATTCCCTCAAGTTAGAGCCTAAAAATAGGGGGTTGGAGCCTCCTTCCAATTGTGGATGGAGAATTGGTAAGTTGGTTCTTCCAATGAATGTATTATTTTTATATATAAGAAAATCAATATGTTATTTTCTCCCATATGGGTTTCCACATAAATTTGGTGTACTATGTATTTGATGTTATATTATTGGTATGATGTTTCTTATGATTATACTATCAATGACATATTGAATGCTCATGATAAAATGTTGAATATTGTTGAAGAATATATTGTGGTTAAAAGTAATAAATTTCTCATTATTGATTCACCCCCCTCTTAGTAATCCAAGAATTGGTATTAGCTCAAGTCCTTCAAGAAGCAGTCTAACCACTGGAAGGATATCATGGATTACGCTAAGATTGGATACCACATTTTGGTGGCGAGGACTATGCCTTATGGAGTAAAAGAATGAAGACATATGTGCAAACATAAGGATTTGATGTTTGGAAAGCAATAGTAGATGAATACAAAGCACCAGCCACTCCCCCAATAGAAAAATATGGAAATAAACTTGAATATAATGATGCATGAGCCAAAAATTCCATCATGAATGGTTTTACGAAATTAATAAACACCAAGGTTTTACACCGTGAATTCGCAAAATAAATCTGGGACAAACTAAAGAATATGTACGAAGGAGATGAAAAATTCAAGTTAAAATTCAAACCTATAGAGCCAAGTTTGAACAACTAAAGATGAAGGAATATGAAAACATAACATCTTACTTTCTACGAGTCGATGAAATAGTAAACAACATTAAAAGTTTGTGAGATGAGATGAAAGAAAAAATTGTTGTTAAAAGGGTATTAAGATCTCTACCAATCATATTTGATTCAAAGATTTCATCTCTAGAAGAAAGAGTGGACCTAGCTACAGTGACCATGGATGTGTTACATGGGATAATCACTGCCTATGAAATGAGGAAAGAGAAATATAATCCAATCATGAAGGAAGTAACGTTCAAGGAATCCAAGAAGACAAATAAAAAGAACAATCAAAAGCCAAAGATTTATTGTAGCTACAACAATGACTTAGAAGAAGATGAAGAACTAAAAAAATTCATCAGAAAGCTGAAAAGAGGAACTAGAAAATACAAAGGTATGCTTCTATTGAAATGTTTTTAATTGTGGTGGTATTGGTCATTTTTCTTCTAAATTTCCCCATAAGATTAAGGAAAGTGATAAAGAATATGACCCTAAAAAAAAAAGAGAAATCAAAAGAGTAGAAGAAATAAAAATAAATTATTAAAGAAAAGTCTCTGCACTAAGGAAGATACTTCATCATCAAACCAATATGAAGAAAGTGACAGTGATACCGAAAGAGTACTTTTCATGGTAGTAGAATATTTCTATGAAGAAAACGCCAAATAAGAATGTGAAGAGGTTGAAGCCAATTACAGAGTAGAATTGATCAGTTCCCTAGAAGATATACGGATTGAAAGAAAGAAAATCAAGTCACTCTAGTAAGAACTAAAGAATAAAGAAGGATCGAAGAATTATACCTCTGAAGAAGTTGAGCAAATGATTACATAGTTAAAAATCCAAGTAGAAGAAGAAAAATGATTAAATAATCACTCAGAGGTTAGGTAGATGAAACAGACAAGATCATTGATGTCTTGGAAGAAGAGATAGTTACTCTAAGAAAGGATCTTCAGAAGAAGGACATGTTGTAAGGTCTCTCCAAATAGAGCCTTATGAAACATAATTTAAATATAGAAATGCTATCCTAAATTATTTACAGTTCATTATTCAGCATATAACAACTCATTGTTCAACATAATTTAAAATTTAGTAGCATGAAAATGAATAACATATTCAACATAGTAAAAAAAATGGACAACAATAATAATGATAATACATACCTCTAACTGATGTTGTTGTTGTTCTCCAACTCTTCCCAAGCGGAAGCTCTGCCCAAAACTGACTAACCTATCAGCCAGCTAGGAACAACCTATTTGGCTCCCTAGCTCCAAGTTTCCTTATAGTTTCCTGGCCCCCGAGCCCAAAATTCCCAGCAACAGGTGCCCCCTATGAAATTCCTCAAGTTTGTAAGCACAAAACAAAATAGATACATAGTCCACCCTCCTCCTCCCTTCTCCTTCCTCCAATATCAAAAAAATATTACCCCCAAACAAAAGAAGACCCCCTTCCTCGAGTGTTTCCCCTTTCCTTATCCTCCTTTCCCTCATTATTCACCGCATTATCCCCCCATTAAACCTCAACCACCTTATCCCCCCTTCCATAAATGGGTCTATCTACTAATACACTAAGTCTCTAAAATAAAAATTAAAAAATTATTAAACTAAAATTCATTAAACAAATATTTAATTAATTAAGTAGGGTTGTTACATACACTCACCCTGTAGGAAACTTTGTCCCAAAGTTAAAGTATTTTATGATACAAGGGAAATGACACGTGGTTCACACATTCATATCCAATAAACAACATCATCAATAAATAAGCCAAGAAAACTCATACATACTAGTGTACATGTGCAAGAAATGCATGTGTAGCTAGTACATACAAGTCTCGTGCATGTACTAATAACAATAACTATAACCTCTATAGTAATTTATGTATCCAACCAATCAAATCAACAAGACTATTCATTTTATAAAAGATAATAAACCAATCAAATGTTTGTGAAATCCCTTAATTACAATAATCTAGCTCAACAATGTTTATTTATACAATTGTAGTTTAGTTATGTAATTATGAATATACATATATACACATTTTCTTTTCAGAAGGAAAAACAATAAATTCCACCATAAGGCAAATCTCCATACACTCTCAACTATTTCTATTCATCCTTCCTCCCTAACTTACTTCCATCTTCCATTCCTATCCTTCCTCTACTGGACTATCTTGGAGCGTCAACTATATTGACCTAACTCCAAATAGAACCCGTAAGAAGAAGTGTCACTATCTTGACCAAGCTTCCCCAACAGGAAACTAACAGTCATCATCACACGTCTAGGGGAGCGTGAGCTAACACTGTCTTCCCATGACTCTAGGTTTCAGAGGATACACGATGGGAAATGCGTCCAACCCTCTTAATAGGACTAGGGTCCACACCCTACAATGGAATATATAGTGGCACCATGTTGCTGGGAATTTTGTCATCATTTATTCAGTTTTTGGGCAGTCTCACCACCTGAAAACCTGCACTGGTCCATATATCATAACAGTGCATTTGTACCAATATAATTTCACATACAAAGATTCATACCATATTTTTTCTCGGTCGGTGGTCGTGACATCCACTTTTATTACCATTATCCCTTGGCTATTTCATAACCCATTGATCTGCAAATTAGTCTATAACACAAACTCATACATATCTATGCATTATCATCATGTAATTGCATACAACCATAAATCTCAATTCGGTATCCACATAACAACATCTTTAATATAAAAGTTTTCAAGTTAGAAGTAGATCTCATAATATCCCCATAATTCAATTGACATTACTTGTTCATAGAATTTTCATTTACATAATAGATCGCATCATATACATCATCATTCAAATAACAGTTAAACATTCATAGAATTTACATTCTCATAATAGATCGCATCATATCCATCATCAGTCAAATAACATTTAAACATTCATAGAATTTACATTCTCATAATAGATCACATCATATCCATCATCATTCAAATAACATTTAAACATTCATAAAATTTACATTCTCATAATAGATCGCATCGTATCCATCATCATTCAAATAACATTTAAAATTCATAAAGGTTCCTACGCCTTTAAAGTTCAAGTGTATCATTAATAGCTTCACTGTGAATATAAAATAAAGGTGATTAGGCCTCTGGAAATCCTAGTTGTCTAAGTCAAAAGGTGGTGTTACATACACCCAACCTCAGAGAAACATATTCTCGAGGTGGTCAAAAAAGTGAGGGATAATCTCGTCGTAACGTCTCGACATTCTCCCAAGTAGCAGATCTTGGACTATACTTGTCCCATTGGACCTTAACTTGGTCTACCAAATGGTTCCTAAGTTGTCGAACTCTATGGTACAATATGCATAACAGTTCTACCATGAGGGTTCCCGCATCCAATCCCTGCAAATCCTTCCAATTTAGTTTATGTGATTCATCAACAACATAATGACGTAGAAAAAAATACATGAAAAACATTATGAGTTTTATGCAAGTGGGGTTGCATTACGAGACGATAGGCAACAGGTCCAATTTTCTCTTGGATTTTGAAGGATCCTATAAATCGGGGTGACAACTTTGTCCCCTTCCCAAACTGAATGGTACTCTTATTGGGTTTGATACGAATGAAAAATTGATCTCCCACTTTATAACTTTGGTCAGTCCTATGTGCATCAACATAAATTTTCTATCTATCATGTGCTTCCTTTAGTCTCTATCTAATCTATATCACCTATTCCTCCATCTATTGAATCAATTATGGCCCGAATGTTACTCGTTCTTCTAATATTTCCCAACTCAACGGTGTTCTGCATGGCCTCCCATACAAAGCTTCGTAGGGTGGCATTCCGATGGAGCTATGAAAACTGTTAATGTAGGTGAACTATACCAAAGGTAGGTACCTTTGATTATCCATAAGATACATCCTAAGTATGTCTTCCATGACTTGATTTACTCTCTCAGTTTTCTCATCTATTTCCAGATGATAAGTTGTGCTTATTTTCAATTGCGTCCCCAACGTTGACTGCAAACTTGTCCAAAACCTAGAAGTGAATCTATAGTCCCTATCTGAAATGAACTTCTTGGGTATCCCATGAAAATGGATTACCTCACTTACAAACATGCATGCCACATCATTGACATTATAAGTGTCTCTAACTGGAATAAAATGAGCAGTCTTGGTCAACTTATCAACTATCACAAGAATGGCATTGTGTCTATGACATGTGAGTGGAAACCCCATAACAAAATCCATAGAAATGACTTCCCACTTGGACATAGGAACATCATGTGGTTGTCGGAGACCTGTCGGGTGATGGTGGTCAGCTTTCACTTGTTGACACTCTGGACACTTGGTGATGAAATGGATTACATCGCGCTTCATGCTTACCCATAACAAGAGATTCCTCATGTTTGCGTACATTTTCTTCACACCTGGATGCGCACAATAAAGTGCTCTATGAGATTCTTTCAGTATAATTCTTTGAATATCCCCACTTTAGGGGATGTACATCCTTCCTCAGTATCTTAATAGTCCATATTCTTCCAGGCTATATCCATCATACTTTGGTTCTAACTGCCTCCCACTCTGGAGGTTTGGAGTAATCTTTAGATACCAATTGTCTCCACGGAGTTGCGTCAACACATGTTCCCTCAGATTGACATTTAAGGGTACTAAGGAGAAGACACGTGGTCTCCTACTCAAGGAATCTGCGACCACATTTTCCTTTCCCTTGATGTATGAAATACCAAAATCGTACTCACTCATAAACTCACCCCATTGCCTCTGCTTGGCATTAAGATCCATTTGAGTGAAGAGATGTTTTAAACTTTCATGGTCCATTTTGAGCTCAATGTTTCGCCCCACTAGATAGTGCCTCCAAAGTTTCAAAGCTAGCATTATAGTTTCCAACTCTAAATCATGAGTAGCGTAAATCTCTTCATGTTTCTTCAACTTCCTTGATGCATACGCTATCACTCCTCCATCCTGCATTAGCACAGCTCCCAACCCTTTCTTCGAGGCATCCATGCAGACTGTGAAGTCCTTTTCCATATCCAACACTCGTAGAATTGATGCATTAGTTAGTAACCTCTTAAGCTTGATGAATGCACTATCACATTCTTCTATCCATTCATACCTAACCCCCTTGTGCTGCAAAGTGGTGATGGGTTTCGCTATTTTAGATAACCCTTCCACAAATCTCCAATAATAACCTGCTAGCCCCATGAAGCTTCTTACCTCATGAGAATTTTTCGGCACTGGCCATTCCATAATGGCCTTTACCTTTTGTGGGTCCATAGAGATTCCTTCACCGGAAATGATATGACCTAAATAGTGGATTTATTTTTGGAAGAAGGAACACTTCGACAACTTCCCATACAATTTTTTCTTTCTAAGGCAGGACAACACCACTTGCACATTTTCCTCATGTTCTCTTTTGTTCTTGGAATAGATGAGGATATCATCTAGAAAGACTTGTATAAAGAGGTCTAAGTACTTTCAGAATACACCATTCATCAGGATCATAAATACTTTTGGCGCATTGGTTAATCCGAAAGGTACTACAATGAACTCGTAATGCCCAAACTGAGTTTGAAAGGAAGTTTTAGGAATATTTCCCTCCTTAATCCTTAATTGGTGATACCCTGATCACAAATCATTTTTTGATTATACCGCTGATCCTTTCATTTGATCAAAGAGATCATCTACTCGTGGTATAGGGTACCTATTTTTCACTGTATCACAGTTCAAGTCGTTGCAATCTATACATAGTCGTAAGGAACCATCCTTATTCTTCACAAATATTACTAGTGCACCCCAAGGTGAGACACTGGGCCTTATTAGACCTAAGTTGAGTAGCTCTTTAAACTTCATTTTTAACTCACAAAGTTCTGTTGTTTTCATCCTATACGGAGTCTTGGAAATTGGTTCTGCACCAGGTTTTAGCTCGATAGTAAAATCAAGCTCCCTCTCAGGAGGTAACCCTGGCAACTCATTCGGAAAAAAAATACTTTAACTCTGACAATACTGGGTACTGATCCAAGGAGGATCCTTTCATTTCATTCACTACTTCCACTACATATATTCGACACCCTTTCCTCATTCACTGCTTAACCTTCATAGTTGAGATAAAGCGTAGAGACACTTTCTCCATACACCGTGGATCTCTACTAGCCTTCCTTCATTATCAACACAAAGAACCATTTTTTTGAAACAATATCCCATAGCGCAATGGGATTCTAACCAATCCATTCCAATGATTAGGTCATACATCCCGAGAGTGGTGATGTATACCTTCAACCTGGTAGTACACACTCCCAGGTCTACTAGACAATTATCAACACTAGGTCCTACCGCTTGTTTTTCCCCCGAATCCATCTTGACTTGTTTAAAGTCATCATGCTCTTAGGCTTCCAACCCACTCTTTTCTAATGAAAAAGGTGAAATGAAACTATATGTAGCACTAGAATCAAATAAAATTTTAACATTAATATGATTTAGCATACCTGACGACTCCACCACCGTGGATTAATGTTCTGTCTGGCGATTATTAACTGCTACATAAATCTTGTGGCTACCTCTTGCTCTTCCCATCAAGGCCTTTCCTTCTCTATGCACAAATCCTGCTTGCAACTCTGGGCAGTCACACTGGTAATGGGGTCCTCCACATCCCCAACATGTAATACGAGATTGAACTTGTGCACTTCTCTGTGACAGTCTATGAAATGAGTTCCTTCCCCTGGAACCCCTCCCCCTACTAGCTGCTCCCGAAGAAGGTTGTGAACCTTCCTACGTCGTTGGTGATGAACGAGATGTTGCACTCGCTGCCATTGAAATACCTGTGGCAACTGTCCTTGTCGTGGCTTTATTTCCATAAGGAGGTGGCCGAGATATCCCTCCCCTGGAGAAGGTTCTAGGGGCCTTCCCCATGAATCGAGGATGATGTGGAAAGGTCGATCTCATACCTCCATTTAAGTTCATGTGTTCCTCCACATAAAGTGCATTTTCAACAGCTTCTGCTACTGAAGACAGTTTCCACATCTATACCATGGCCCTTATCTTAGGATTTAACCCATAGACAAAGCGTTATGCTTGCCATTGATCATTATCCATGTACGAAACATATTTTACTAATTCCATAAACCTGATCTCGTACTCTTCCACGGTCCTTTTTCCCTGTACTAGAGCATGAAATTCTCCCACCTATTGTTCCTCATAGTAAGCTGGTAGATATTTCCTTCGGAACCTTTCCTCAAAAAGTTCCCAAGAGACGGTGTCTGGGGTAAGGTGCAACTGCCTCTCCAGGTTGCCCCACCAATTCAAGGCATTGTCCCTTAACTCAAAGATTGTTATTTTCATATTTGATGTGGAAGCATAGTCTCTTAAGGTGAAACATCATGTCATTCCTTCCAGCCACGCCTCTGTACGTTTACTGGCATGACCCTGGGTAAACTCTGGGAGTTTGATCTTCTGCAGTTCTCTGGTGATGTCCTCGAGTGGATGCCATCCCCCTTAATCCCTCGACACTTCAGGGTCACCCTACCTAGATGGTGGGGGCTCCACTTCGATCCCTGTTGGATGATGCCCCTTTAAGGTCTCATTAATGGCCTCCAAAAAATGCAAAATGAGAGCTAATTTAGGTGATGGTGGTGGCGGCATTGGCGGTACTTTTGACGATGCTCCTCGACCTTGATTTCCCCAAGTTCTAACCATCCTGTATAATTGAATCTACATCAACCAAAGGTTTGTCAGGGAAGAGTCTAAGGCAATTCACATTCACGCAACTTATACTTGAAAACATAGGGTTAGGCATAAGTTTTTTTTTTTTTACTTGTCTGTAAACAGACGTTACTCTCTTTAGGGTAAGTGGCTAGGTCAGGGTCGAAAGCCTCTAAGCTCGATGTCTTCACCCAAGAAAACTACTAACTCTCTCGCCTTAATCAACACATTTAATCTAATCCAAAAATAAATTTTATTACTATCATAATGTTATGTTAATTATTAAATATATTAATTTTAATTACACATTTAATTAATAAATAATTCAAATCACTAGTTAATTAATTTTTGAATGATTAATTA